>ML384515.1:29664-80460 GCA_005239525.1 Nicotiana knightiana | reverse complement strand
ATTTTATTTTTGAAGATAATTTAGACTTCATGCATTTGGATGTAGCTGATTACTTTGCACTCCCAGAAGGAGAAACAAGTCATGTAATCGATGATGAATCTGTAGAAATGTAAATATTTTAATTTTTGTTGTTTGTAGTAGATAGTATGTCTATGTAATAGAAGTTACATTTTGATAATAACGTTTATTATAATATATTTTGCTTATGTCGTTTTGAAGAATATGGATAATCCTCAAATTATGTTTGGATCAAAGACCAATCATGAAGATATTTGTGTAATTGATAGTGGAACAACTCATGCCATATTCAAAGATCAGAAATACTTTTCTTATTTGCATAAGGAAAAAGCAAATGTTTCTACAATTTCTGGTAATATAAGTTTGATTGAAGGCTCCGGAAGAGCAATTGTATTTCTGTCTAAGGGAACAAAACTTATTATAAACAATGCATTATTCTCCTCCAAGTCCCGAAGAAACTTGTTGAGTTTTATAGATATCCGCCGAAATGGGTATCATGTTGAGACAATAGATGAAATGAACGAGGAATATCTTTGTATTACAAAGAATATTTCTGGCCAGAAATGCATTGTAGAAAAGTTACCAACTTTATCTTCTGGCTTATACTATTCAAAGATCAGTGCAGTTGAAGCACACTCTATCGTAAACCAGAAGTTTACTGATTCAAATACTTTTGAGCTTTGGCATGGCCGTTTGGGCCATCCTGGATCAATAATGATGAGACGAATTATTGAAAATTCAAGTGGACATCCACTAAAGAACCTGAAGATTCTTACAAATGATGAATTTTCTTGTGATGCTTGTTATCAAGGTAAAATGATAACTAGACCATCACCAATGAAGGTTAGCATGGAATCCCCTGCCTTTTTAGAGCGTATACATGGGGATATATGTGGACCTATTCACCCACCAAGTGGGTTGTTTAGATATTTTATGGTCCTAATAGATGCATCTTCAAGATGGTCTCATGTGTGCCTACTATCATCTCGTAACCTGGCGTTTGCAAAGCTATTAGCCCAAATAATTCAATTAAGGTCATAATTCCCAGATTATCCTATGAAGACTATTCGCCTTGATAATGCTGGAGAATTCTCATCTCAAGCTTTTAATGATTATTGTCTATCAATTGGGATAAAAGTTGAACATCCTGTAGCTTATGTTCATACTCAAAATGGCCTTGCAGAGTCATTTATTAAACGCCTACAATTGATAGCAAGACCACTACTTATGAAAACAAAATTGCCCACTATTGTTTGGGGACATGCTATTTTGCATGCAACATCACTTATTCGTCTCAGACCGACACATTATAATAAATATTCTCCGTCACAATTAGTTTTTGGTCATGAACCAAATATTGTCCATCTACGATTTTTGGATGCACTGTATATGTGCCAGTAGCACCACCACAGCGTAGTAAGATATGCCCACAAAGAAGGTTAGTAATATATATTGGGTTTGAATCACCCTCTATTATTCGCTATCTTGAACCATTGACGGGAGATTTATTTACTGCTCGATTTGCAGATTGTCGATTTAATGAAACAAATTTCCCACAATTAGGGGGAGAGAAAAAGGAAATCAAAAGAGAAATTGTGTGGAAAGTTTCATCATTATCTCATTTTGATCCACGTACCCCTATATGTAATCAGGAGGTCCAAAAGATCCTCCATTTACAAAATATAGCAAATCAAATGCCAGATGCATTTACTGATTTGAAAAGGATTACTTAATCACATATCCCTGCAGAGAATGTGCATATCCGAATTGATGTCCCAGCAGGACCATCTACTAGCATGATATCTGGTAAACCCAAAACACGCCTGAAGCGTGGTAGGCCTCTGGGTTCTAAGGATCGAAATCCTAGAAAAAGGAAATCGACAAATGATCAAAATAATACTATGAAGGGATCTCCTGAAGAGACCCAAGATCTGATTAGTTCTGAGATTCCTGAAGAAATCAATGAACCCGAGACTCAGGTGAGTGAGGAACTTTTAATAAGTTCTACTGGTGATGGGATTAATTTAAATCGATCTGAAATAGTAGTGGATAATATTTTTGCATATAACGTTGCATTAAACATTATGCAAGATAGTGAGGATCTTGAACCCCGATCTGTCGAAGAATGTCGACAAAGATCTGATTGGCCAAAATGGCAAGAGGCAATTCAATCGGAATTGAAGTCCCTTGCTAAAAGGGAGGTCTTTGAGCCAGTACTCCAAACACCTGCTGGTATAAAGCCAGTTAGTCATAAATGGATTTTTGTGTGGAAAAGAAATGATAAAGATGAAGTTGAAAGACAAAAGGCTCTCCTTGTCGCACAAGGATTCTCACAACGACCTAGAATCGATTATGAAGAAACATATTCACCTGTTATGGATGCCATAACATTTCGATATCTCATCAGTTTAGCCTTACATGAAAGGCTTGAAATACATCTAATGGATGTGGTTACAGCTTATCTGTACGGGTCACTTGATAATGAAATTTACATGAAAATCCCTGAAGGATTTAAAATGCCCGAAGCAAATTTAAAATCTCGGGAAATGTATTCAATCAGATTACAAAGATCTTTGTACGGTTTAAAGCAATCTGGGCGCATGTGGTATAATCGCCTTAGTGAATATTTGCTGAAAGAAGGTTACATAAATGATGTTATTTGTCCATGTATTTTTTATAAAGAAAATGACATCAGAATTTGTTATACTTGCTATTTATGTTGCTGACATAAATCTTGTTGGAACTCCAGAAGAGCTCCAAAAGGAAATTGAATATCTTAAGAACGAATTTGAGATGAAAGATCTTGGAAAGACAAAACTTTGTCTTGGTCTGCAAATTGAACATTTAGCAGACAGGATCTTTATCCATCAATCTGCCTATACAGAAAGGGTCTTAAAACGCTTTTACATGGACAAAGCGCACCCATTGAGTACACCAATGGTTGTTCGATCACTTGAAGTGAATAAGGATTTGTTCCGCCCTCCAGAAGAGAATGAGGAACTCCTTGGTCCCGAAGTACCATATCTCAGTGCAATTGGTGCATTAATGTATCTTGCTAATGCTACAAGGCCTGACATAGCATTTTCTGTTAATTTACTAGCAAGATATAGTTCTTCTCCTACACGGAGACATTGGAACGGGATTAAGCATATATTGCGATATTTAAAGGGAACTCTTGATATGGGTTTGTTTTATGCTAACAAAGATAGTGCAGATCTTGTTGGTTATGCAGATGCAGGTTATTTATCTGATCCCCATAAAGCTCGATCTCAAACCGGGTACGTATTTACTTATGGAGGTACTGTCATATCATGGCGCTCCACAAAGCAATCTATTGTTGCTACTTCTTCAAATCATGCTGAGATAATAGCTATTCATGAAGCAAGTAGGGAATGCGTATGGTTGAGATCAATAATTTATTTTATTCGAGAAAAATGTGGTTTGGAATGTGAGAAAAGACCCACAATTTTATACGAAGACAATGCTGCATGCATAGCCCAATTGAAAGGAGGATTTATAAAAGGTGATAGAACGAAGCACATTTCACCAAAATTATTCTACACACACGATCTTCAGAAAAATGGTGACATTGATGTGCAACAAATCCGTTCAAGTGACAATCCGGCAGATTTATTCACTAAATCTTTGCCAACTTCAACTTTTGAGAAGATGGTATACAAGATTGGAATGCGGAGACTCAAATATTTGAAACAAGGTTTTCATCAGGGGGAGTAAAATACGCGATGCACTCTTTTTTCCTTACTAAGGTTTTTTCCCACAGGGTTTTCCTTATAAGGTTTTTAATGAGGCACCTAGCAATGCTTATTACTAAATATGTGTACTCTTTTTCCTTCACTAGAAGTTTTTTTCACGGGGTTTTTCCTAGTAAGGTTTTAATGAGGCACATTATCTTTTAATGAACATCCAAGGGGGAGTGTTATAAATATATATTATATAATGGATGTTCATTTAGTACTCCATTGTAAATAAGCTTCCTGAAGAAGCTTATCCATATGGGACACTGCCGTAAATATGTTTATCTATTTAGTACTCTATTGAAAATAAGCCTCTTGAAGAAGTTTTGGTACTCCACTATGGATAAACATTACCCCCGAAAGAAGATTATCTACATCTGGTACAGTAGCAGCTTACAAGCAGCTTACACAGCAGCTTGCAGTAGCAGCTTACTCAACAGCTTCCTTCTTCTATAAATAGAGGAGATTTCAGTTCATTATGTACATCAATTTGAAAGTTCAATAATATATCAGTTTCTCTCTACACTTGTCTTTAGTTTATTTACTTTACAATCATTATTTTATAACAATATCTTTTTTTTTTGATAAACTGGAAATATTATTAAAAGATACTAAGTAGCAACAGTTTAGCTTGAAAGGCCATGCATGACGTTAATATTACCTAATTTGGCTAGAAGCCTCCAACTATTGGTAGACATAGTCTTAATTAGGACTGTGTATAATTTGGTAAATACCGAATTACCATATCGGAACCGAAAATTTTAGTATTTGGTATTCGATATTTTGGTATTCATTATGTATTTGATTTAAATTTTAAAAAATATTGGTATTAGGTATGGTATTTTGTATTTAAAATGAAATATCGAAATACCGATACTGTACCGAAGTATATATTATATTACACAATACACATATTATTAATCATAACATAAATATAAAAATCTACTAAAATATTACTTTCTGTTTTTCTCTAAGTTCATCAATTAACTCTAAGCAAGTAACAAGATATTTCTAATGATCAAATTTATTCTTTTATGTACAGTTTTCTCTCTCTGGGTTGATATTTGCTTGTTTTGGACAAAACTTTTGTCAACATATGTTTTTTGTTTGTACTTTTGAGTACTTTAATATAGAATATTGCAGTCTATGACTCTATATACTAGTTAGTATTCAAACTGAATAAACCAAAGTTACCAAATCAAATAAACGGAAACCGAAACGATAAAAATCAAACCATACCGAATTCAATTAGGTACGGTATTGGTATTGCATTTTAAGAAACCGAATACCGCAAATACTGAACCGAAATATCTAAAAATACCGTACCGTACCGGCTAACGAACACCCCTAGTCTTAATAGAAACATCACCAGATTTGTCTGCCAGCATCCTGGTCGATACATAGAGTGGTGGAATAGCTAGACGACTAAGTTTATTGACTTATGGTTTCCTTGTTGCCTCCTTTGCCAAAAGATGTGCTACTTCATTTTCTTGTCGAAAGCTATGCCTAATCACCACCGTATCCATTTTGGATATCATCCATTTGCAATTATTTATAAGATATTCGTAAGTTACACAACCATGATTAATGAAGTTGATTATCTGTGTTGCATCAGTTTTCACCTTTAGTGGATAGAGTTTTTGCTCCCACGCAAGTTGAAGGCCATAATAAAGAGCATGTAATTCAGTATGTATGGGTGATTTTGCGTTGATTTTCATTTGAAAACCCATAACCTTGTCCAGTTGTTGTTCCTCATTATGCCCCCAATACCACTGTGATTCTCGCCTTTTTTGAAAACACCGTCAATGTTAAGTTTGTACCAACCTGTTTTAGGCTTAGTCCAATAAACTGGGATAGAGATATATTTGTTTTTATTGCTTTCACGATCTGTGAGCAATTTATATTCAGTACTATTTTAGAAATCAGCTTAACGGGACTTCTATTGAGGTGTTATTAATGTTGTTATTGTTCCTATTGATCCAAAGATTAAAAATAAGAAAGGGGACAATGTAGGCCAATTTATAAGATTAGTATGAATGATTGGGTTTAAGTTAATAAATTTTTCGAGCCAACTCTCATAATTTTTTGAAACATTATTAATATTAATCCCCGGTTTATCCCATAGTTCCTTAGCTATAGGGCAACTAGAGAAAATATGAGTGATTTTTTCAGGTTTTTTTCTACAAATCGTACATAATTCATCAACTTTAATGCCAATATGATGGAGATAGTGCCTGCATGATGACCTGTCGTGGTGGTATAACCAAAGGAAATTTTTTATTTTATTAGGACAGTGAAGTTTCCAAATCCATGTAAATTCTTTATTGTATGAATGCTCCCCATCTACCAAACTACAACAGGACTTAATTGTGAAAGTTTTATTTCATTAACTACCCACATTGGTATGTCTGATGAAGCTTCTGGGGGGGGGGGGGGGGGGTTATTGAGTGAGTTTTTTCAAATAGATTTCTAGGCATTGCAAAAGAGATGTCATTAAAATTTCACACATTGACCTTCCTTATGTCCCTAATCGTTAGGGAGGATTTGAGCTTGTTGAGAGGTCCAATAATGTGGTTCTTAAGATTATTGCAACCTGGGATCCAAGTAGAATCCCAAATATTAAGGAGGAGTTTTGATTTATAGTCCACAAAATGCCTTTTTGATAGATAAACCATCCTTTCAAGAGATTTTTCCAGCTAAATGAGTGATAAGCGGTAGAGCAATTAATATATTTTTTGATAAGAATATCAGCCCATAGGGATTGAAGGTTATTTATAAGATGCCAGGCTAGGCTGGTAAGGAGTGTTAGATTTTTTTGATTTATCTTTCCTTAGACATAGGCCCCCTTTTTCTTTATTATTAGTGACTGCATCCCAACTGAGAAGGTGCAACTTCTTTTTAGAGTCATTTTTTCCCCATAGAAAATTTCTTTGAATCTTGTCAATAAACTTGAATGTTTTACTGGGGAGAAGGGTATATTGCATGGAGTAAGCGGGTAGGCTAGAGAGTGTACAGAGGCTAGGCTGAATCTACCAGCTATGTTCATGCTATTATTTTTTCAAGTCGAGAGTTTTGCACGCATGTTATCAATGATGAACTGAAAATCTTTGGGTTTGGGATGATTTTTCAATATCGGAAAAGACCTAAATATTTTTCAAATGAGTTACTACTCCTAATGCCAAAAAAAGAGGAGGTATTGTTAACACAATATTTTGAGAATTTTTTTGACAAAATAATTTTTGACTTTGTATAATTGATAGTTGGACCAGACATGTCATAGAATATTTCTAAACCATTGCGAATTGCAGAGCATATTTTGTTGTTATTTTGCTCATTAAGACAAGGCCGTTTGCAAAAAATAAATAGGAAAAGGCAGGACCTTTGGGGCTTGTATTAATAGGGAGCCATTGCTTGATATCCATCTGATGATTAATATATCTAGAAAGCATCTCCATACATAGTATGAAAATATAAGGTGACATGGGATCTCCTTGTCTAATTCCTCTACTAGAATTAAAAAAGTTTGTTTTTGAGCCATTGACAAGGACAACAATGATACTAGTTGTCATAGAGGACATGATAAGTTTTGAGATATTTGGAGGGAATTTAAAGTATAGTAATATTCTTTAAATAAAAGACAATTCTAGCTTATCAAAAGTTTTTTCTAAATCAATTTTGAGTAACATACTACCTAATTTTCCCTTCTTTTTTTTTTTTAAATAAGAGATCATTTTCTGAATAATGATGGCATTATCACTTGTCCTTCTATTTTTCATAAAGCTTGATTGGCAAGGACTAATCAGTTTGTCAAGAAAAGACTTGATTCTATTAGTGATGATTTTTGTGATTGTCTTATAAATAGTGTTACAAAGACTTATAGGTCTGAAATTTTTTAAATTATTTGCGTTGGAAATCTTAGGAATTAAACACAAGTATGTACTACTAATATCTGAAGGAATGGAGTGATTTTTAAAAATGTTGTGACATAGGTACAAACAAATTTGCTTATAATGTACCAATTTTTTTTATAGAAAAAGGGATATAGACCGTCTGGTCCTGGCGATTTGTAAGGTTTAAATGAAAATATGACAGAGTTAATTTCACTTAATTAGGGGCTTGTCAAGAATTGAGAGGTCTAAATTATCAAAGCTAGGTTGACTCTTTTGGATATTAAGCCAATTAGTAAGCATATGATTAGTGGTAAACAAATTTGAAAATAATTATGGGGTGTATGTTCGAAGGTCACTGTGGTTATCTATCCAAAAACCTTGGTCGTTTTTAAAAAAAAACTTATGCAATTTCTTCCTTTTCTATTAGTAGCACTTATATGAAAAAACTTAGTGTTAACATTCTCATCGTTAAGCCAAGAGAAACGGGATTTAAGTTTCCAATAGTGCTCCTCTAATATAAGGAGGTTGTTGTAGTCATATATTATTCCTTGTTCTAGGTTTTGAAGAAAGAGGTTGTGACTGTAGTTTGGAGAATTTTGGATACCATTAAGTCTAGCTAGTATCCTTTTTTTGTTTTTGAAAATATTACCAAATGTTTCTTTCCCCCACTTTTGTATGTCATTGGAAAGAGTTTTTATGTTGGTTAATAATCATCATTTTCCCGATTGGAAGCAACTATGTTCACAAAGTCTGGGTTTGTGCACCAAATGTTTTCGAGCCTGGAGGGTTTTAACAAATTTTGATGGACATTGTTTAATTTGACTAGAATAGGATTGTGGCCAGAACAAGTTTTGAGTAAATGAGTAACTGTTGCATTAAGGAATATTTGTAACCAATCTTTGTTAGCAAAAATACGATCTAACCTTTCCATAATCAAGACACTATTTTTCCTCCTATGATTGGACCAGGTAAATTTACAACCTTTGAAGTCTAAATCAATAATGTTACATTTGTTAATATAATGCCACAATTTAGATGACCTATTGGAATTTAAAGGCCGTCCTCCTAATTTTTCCCGATGAATTAATAACATCGTTGAACTCACCTCCTATCATCCAAGGACCTTTATAATTTTTAGAGATAAAAGTAAACATATCCCACATGGTGTCTCCATTATATTGATTTGTGCTAGCATAATTGGAACTAAAAAGCCAATGGTATTTAAAGAGTCTTACCTCTAACATTGCATGAATTTCTCTGCCTCTCATAGTGAAGTGCTGGACGTTGATCACATTGTGGTTATAGAGGATGACCATACCTCCAGCGAGACCTTCAGCTGGGGCTTCTATCATTTCAAAAAAGTTGAAATCATTAAGGAGGTAAAATTTCTATGAAAGTCATCATTATTAGCCCCTCGAATATTCCAGAATATTATGGAAGTGACTCTATTCATTGGAATTGGTTGGTAATGGTTGTTTCCGTTCTCTACTTCCACAGGTTGTTGCGGTTCCTTCTCAGGGATGATACTAGGATTACTATATTTTTCATCATGTGTTCAGGCGCTCAATCGAACCAAATCGTAGTTCGAAATTCTAACTGAACTCCAGTGACAAGTTTAAAAGGTTGTTGAAGTTTTTTACCTATTATTAATTAGAATCGTTTTATCCATAGTGATTCATTTTAAGAAAATAACATGTTTAACCATTAACTATTTCAATGGGTTTAATTTTTCTTTTATTAAATAAAATTAGGAATATCTAGTTCAACAACATCCTACGTGATTAAAAGTATCTGTAATGGCAAACATATTTATACACAAAGAAAATGAGAAAGTGACAACTGTATTCTCAACTCGATTGGATATCGATTCAATTTACTTTGTTTGATACCAAACCAATGACATATTATTTTAAGTTTAAGAAACTACGTAAGGAAACGGTGAATTGTCCTATATATTATTTCAAGGAATTGGTGCAATGCAATGAATAAGGAAACGGTGAATTAAATTAAATTAAATTAGTACTAAACGTTTACTAAAAAGTAAAAACATACCACATCGATTACTTATAAATAAATTGTCCTATATATTTTCAGACATAACGCACGAAGTGGCACCACGATGTGGTATCCTGAAACAACACCCGATATGGTTGTGTTTGCCATGAATTCCGGTTATAAAAATAAGCACACCCACAATGGGTGCGTTAGCAGTTCAATTGAGGATTTGACGACCAATTCTTGGTGGCACACCAAAATGCCCATCCACCATGGTTGGGCTACAAATTTTTACAGTTATTTTTTAAATGATAAAAATTTATATAGTTCATTGCTTAGAAAATTAAATTGCTGTAATTCCATGACCGATTTGTAAGTTGGAAATTTGAGTCGTATAGTAGTAGGTAAAGTAAATGAGAAACAGTTGTCACAATTATGAGTCAAATAAAATAGAAGAAAAAAAAGTTTATATACTTTATATTACATCACAATGAGTGTTGAATTTCATTTTATCATATACTCTCTTTATTAGTATTAATTATTTCCGAATAATGAGCGCCATCAAAAGTAGTAGCGAACTGAATAAAATTCATGCACGATTAACAAGAAATTTCAAGTTCGAGCACATTACAGAGATCAAATGACTTATTAAAATTTAAATCACAAAGCAATATCAAGATGCATCTGATTATTATCTTAGACAGAAAGCCAATCAGAAATATAGTGCAAGAGAGAAAATTCAGTGAATATCAAGATGAGAAAATACTTGGCACTTGATAAAGGAATAGCTCTGAATTTTACTTATGGAAACTAGTAAACCTCCACATCGATGCTATCATAAATATATTCTAGGTCTTGGGACATACATCCGCACGTACACATTGCACGCACACAAAACAGAAGCTACCTTCACCTTGCAGATCATCATCCCTTCTTCTCAGAATATCTATCGGTCTTCTTAGCCAATTTTCTCACTAGCAAGTCAATCTTTGTTCCTAGATCCTCCTTGAATGATTATAACATATATATGCCTAGTAAAATATTTGTCCACAACTTGAATCTTTGCTTAAAATAATAACAAAAGAGCAAGATATATGATTCATATTGTTTCTACGTTCATCTGTTTCTAGCAGTAAATATAGGAGAGTAAATAGAATACTATTTAGAGTGAATGTCTATCTTTTAGAGAGTTTACTTCGTGGCTAAGTCATTTTTTCCTTATAAATAGAGGGGTTCTTACTTCATTGTATATCATCCCAAAATTCAATAAGAATTTCTTCTCTCTTTCTCTGCAATATTATTCTTCTTCTTTTATTGTTTCATAACTCGTTATCAGCATGAGTCTCTAATTTTCTATTGAAATTTAGCCTACATTAATACTCGTCTTTGAGAGCTTGATGGTACCACCCGTGGCTTACTGAAATCAAGGGTTCATTGTCTCTGATTAGGTATATTTTCAATCCTTCATGAGTATTGTGGCTTTTAATAAATTATGTTATATATGTGGCAAAATATAGCCAAATACAAAAGAACGTAATTTGAGTCTTTTGCTTAC
The DNA here is from genome assembly GCA_005239525.1 of Nicotiana knightiana. NCBI lineage: Eukaryota > Viridiplantae > Streptophyta > Magnoliopsida > Solanales > Solanaceae > Nicotiana > Nicotiana knightiana. Next base: position 69,247 of record ML384515.1, on the reverse strand, counting down.
TCTGAGTTTAATATTTTAATCTAAGACTTATATATATAGACGTATTAGCATGCAGTAGCTATTTTGATGTATTTTTCCAGTGATGGATTATAAAGTGGATAATTAATACTAACTCTTCTGAACTTCCAACAAAGTTCAAAAAAAAAAAAAATGTACGGTCACCAGAATTGATAATATATTTCATGTTCTCATTAATCACAAGGAATGGAAACCCGCCCTATTATATTTGATTCATTCTCATTCCCTTAAGAGAATGTGATATCAATATGTGATTAGTCTGAAAGAAGATAAAATTATTACCGTAAAGATATTAATGGAGGAGAACATGGCAATAGACGAAATTATAATCATCATCATTGTGGTAATGAGAATAATAAGAATTCTCAACATAATTCCTTTACTATGTGAAAGTAATATTTGTCATCGATTTGACATGAGATTTTGTAAAGCATATATAGATGACTATGATCCATTCATGATGTGAATGTGACAACTTCTGATTTATGAATACATATTCATCCTTGGAAGAATATGAACGTGCTAGTGGTAGTGAATACACCACACTCACCTCTAAAAGGAGGGTTGAGATGAAATAAGAAAATAATGTCATTACTATGGCATGAATGATCATTGATCACGTACCTATTGTACGCCAAGATATTTTGGCAATGTGATTACTAAAGGATAACAATAATGAAAGAAACAGATCTTGCATATAATTTTGACAATGACCATAATTTTTAACTTTCTCTTTGAAAGTGATATTTTCACCTGAATATCTCATTTTGATTGTCAGGATTGGTTTTAAATCAACTGATACTATACAAAATTTGCATTAAAATGCAATATTTGTTTTCTAATTAAGTTGTTCAATCAAAGAAAGTGTCTTACGGAAAATTGTCATCACACTTGTTGAATAAGTCATTATTGAGTTATTGACTTCACTTTGTTTCTTTTCTTTTATCTATGAAAATACTAATATTTATTCATATATTTCTTTATGTATATCAATCCATGGGAAGTAAATATGGATATTCCACAAAGCAAATTTGGATCAAAGTTCAATTGTAAAAATATTTTTTTAATTGATTCATGTACGACACATACAATATTCAAAGAGAAGAAATATTTCTCTCATTTAAGTATGCGTAAGGCAGATGTTACTACAATTTCTGATAGTAGTAATTTAATTGAAGGCTCTGGAAGAGCTACTATAACTCTGCCTAAGGGAAAAATACTTATCATAGAGAATGCAATGTTCTCCTCCTAGTCCAAGAGGAACTTGTTGAGTTTTAAAGATATCCGTCAAAATGGATATCATATTGAAACAATAGATGAGAATAATCTTGAATATCTCATTATTACGAAGAATGTCTCTGGCCAAAAGAGGATTATTGAGAAGTTCCCATCTTTATCTTGTGGCCTGTATTGGACAAGAATTAGTGGAATTGAGTCACATTCTATTGTAAACCAAAAGGTTACTGATTCCAATACTTTTTGTACTTTGGCATGGTCGATTGGGACATCCTGGATCAATTATGATGAGACGAATTATAGAAAACTCAAATGGGCATGCCTTAAAGAATTTAAAGATTCTTTTAAATAATGAATTTTTTTGTACTTCTTGTTATCAAGGCAAGTTAATTATTAGACCATCACCAACAAAGGTTGAGATTGAGTTCCCTGCATTTTTGGAACGTATATAAGGGGACATTTGTGGACCTATTCACCCACCTAGTGGGTCGTTTAGATATTTTATGGTCTTAATAGATGCATACTCTAGATGGTCTCACGTGTGTCTATTGTCATCTCACAACCTCGCATTTGCAAAATTAATGGCACAAATAATCCGATTACGGGAACAATTTCCCGATGATCCAATTAAGTCTATTAGACTTGATAATGCTGTTGAGTTTTCATCCCAAGCATTTAATGATTATTTCTTATCAATTTGGATAAAAGTGGAACATCTTGTAGCTCATGTTCACACTCAAAATGGCCTTGCTGAGTCTTTAATTAAACGTCTGCAATTGATAGAAAGACCGTTACTCATGAAAACAAGGCTTCCTACTTCTGTTTGGGGTCACGCCATTTTACATGCAGTAACGCTAGTTCGTCTCAGACCGACAAATTATCATAAGTATTCCCTGTTGCAATTAGTTTTGGCTCATGAACCTAATATGTCCCATTTAAGAATTTTTGGATGCGCAGTGTATGTGCATGTAGCACCGCCATATCGCACCCAAAATAGGTCCCCAAAGAAGGTTAGAAATATATGTTGAGTTTGAATCGCCCTCCATTATTCGCTACCTCGAAACATTAACGGGAGATTTGTTCACTGCTCGATTTGCAGATTGTCGATTCGATGAGACACTTTTCCCAAAATTAGGGGGAGAAAATAGTGAAACCAAATGGAAAATTTTGTGGAAAAATCCATCATTGTCTCATCTTGATCCATGTACCTCTATTTGTGAAAAAAAAGTGCAAAATATTATCCATTTGCAAAGAATAGCAAATCAAATTCCAGACGCATTTACGAATTTGAAAAGGATAACAAAATCACATATCCCTGCAAAGAATGTCCCAATCCGAAATTGATGTCCCTATTGGACAATCTTCTAGTGTCATAGCTAATGAGTCAAAAGCACGCCTAAAACGTGGCAGACCATTGGGTTCTAAGGATCGAAGTCCTAGAAAAAGGAAAATAAATTATCAAAATGACACTACGAAAGAGTCTCACGAAGAAATTCACGATTTAATAAATTCCGAGATTCATGAAGAAACAACTAAGCCCGAGACTTAAGATAATAAGGAACTATCAATAAATCCCATCGATATTGAGACAAATTTGAATCAAGTCGATATAGTGGTGGATTATATCTTTGCATATAATTTTGCATCTAACATTATGCAAGATAATAAGGATCTTGAACCTCAATTTGTTGGACAATGTCGACAAAGACATGATTGGCCAAAATGGCAAGAAGCAATCCAAGCAGAGTTAAATTCACTTGCGAAACGTGAAGTTTTTGCGCCTGTAGTCCAAACACCTAATGGTGTTAAGCCTGCTGGCTATAAATGGGTCTTTGTACGCAAGAGGAATGAGAAAAAAGAGGTACAAAGATATAAAACACGCCTTGTTGCACAAGGATTTTCACAAAGGCCTGGTGTCAATTATGAAGAGACATATTCACCCATCATGGATGCTATAACATTCCGTTATCTCATTAGTTTTGCTGTCCATGAAAAGCTTTACATGCATTTAATGGATGTGGTTACCGCCTACCTTTATGGCTCACTTGATAATGAGATAGACATGAAAATTCCCGAGGGATTTAAAATGCCTAACACACATAATTCAAACTCCCGGGAAATGTATTCAATCAAATTGCAAAGATCTTTGTATGGTCTAAAACAATCAGGACGTATATGGTATAATCGTCTTAGTGAGTATTTATTAAAGAAAGGTTATATAAATGATGTCATTTGTCCATGTGTTTTTATAAAGAAAACAACATCGGAATTTGTTGTACTTGCCGTATATGTTGATGACATAAACCTTATTGGAACTCCTATAGAACTCCAAAAGGCAATTGATTATTTAAAGAAAGAATTCGAGATGAAAGATCTCGGAAAGACAAAATTATGTCTTGGTTTGAAAATTGAACATTTGGTAAACGAAATTTTTGTCCATCAATCTGCCTACATAGAAAATGGATTGAAACGATTTTACATGGATGGAGCACATTCATTAAGTACTCCGATGGTTGTTCAATCACTTGATGTGAATAAAGATCCATTCCGACCTCAAGAAGAGAATGAAGAGCTACTTGGTCCTGAAGTACCATATCTTAGTGCAATTGGTGCACTAATGTATCTTGCCAACACTACAAGGCCTGACATAACTTTTTCAGTTAATGTCTTAGCAAGATATAGCTCTGCTCCTACAAGGAGACATTGGAATGGAATCAAAAACATATTACGANATTCATGAAGCAAGTCGAGAATGTGTGTGGTTGAGGTCTATAATACATCTTATTCGAGACAAATATGGTTTGAAGTGTGACAAACTACCCACGATTTTGTATGAAGATAATGCAACATGCATAACCCAATTGAATGGAGGATTCATAAAAGGAGATAGGACAAAACATATTTCACCAAAGTTATCTTTCACACATGATCTTCAAAAGAATGGTAATATCAATGTGCAACAGATTCGTTCAAGTAATCATATGGCTGATTTGTTCACAAAATCTCTACCAACATCAACCTTCAAGAAGCTAATACACAAGATTGGGATGCGAAGGCTCAAGGATGTGCATTGATGCTCTCATTAGGGGGAGTTAATGCGCGTTGCACTCTTTTCCCCTTACAAGGTTTTGTCCCACTGAGTTTTCCTTGCAAGGTTTTTAACGAGGCAGCCAAAAGGCGCATTTCTAAACATGTGTACTCTTTTCCCTTTTCTAGAATTTTTTTTCCATTGGGTTTTATTTTAGTTAAGATTTTAACGAGGCACATTATTTGTTGAATAGACATTCAAGGGGGAGTGTTATAAATAGAATTCTATTTAGAGTGAATGTCTATCTTTTAGAGAGTTCTACTTTGTGGCTAAGTCATTTTTCCCCTATAAATAGAGGGGTCTTACCCTATTGTAAATCGTCTCAAAATTCAATAAGAATTTTCTCTCTCTCTTTCTCTGCAATATTGTTCTTGTTCTTTATTGTTTTATAACACCTTAAACTTTTTAATTGAATACAAATATACAAAAAAATATGTTTTTTTTGTTATAGGATAGTAGCCTTAAAGACATTAAGCCTTTAACTTCACATATTATTATTATTAATATTAACTTCACATATATTTTCATTTTACCCACCAATTTCACCGAGACCATTGTCCCGCACGAACATGTTGTTCAACCAACTTCATTCACATTTGTTAACTGAATGACATATTCGTTGTCTTTAGTGTTCTTGTCATTGTTGTCTTATCTTAATTGGAACACTATAAAATTTAATTAAGAATGTCAAGAATGGATGGTGGCTCAAGAGGAAGCCTAGTAAAACCTTGATTTAGGTCCTCGAGATTTTGAGGCTCAAAAAATTTTTAATAGTGAATTTTATGGATTTATTTTAGCTTAGACTGATATTTAAGTTTGCAGAAAAATAAAAAGTATAAAAATTTTGTAAAAAAGAAAGAAAAAGAGATTGTCTATTCTTTAACACTAAAATACTTTAGAACCTTAAATTAAACTACTTACATTTTCATATTGGCAAATATAATTTTTTACAACAATATCGAAGGAATTATATTATAATATTTTATTTATCCAAATTATCGTTTACTAATATAAATAATATTATTATTGCTAAAGTTAAAGGTTTTATATCATTTAAGAATATTATATTATAACAACAAGCACGAAAAAAATGGTAATAATAGTTTTTTTGCATATGTATGTGTGCATACATGTATGAATTCTAGCATAAAAAAGTATAATGCCTTTTATTAAAATTTAGCTTTAGGCCACTAATTTTGTTGAGCCTCACGCTATCTATTTTTATATGCTCGTGACATTATTATCACGATTTTGGAATATATAAAAGCAGTACAAAGATTCAATTATTGTTTCTATTTGCTAATTAATGTTTTGTTTTTATGTTCAGAACCAAAGATGAGCGGAGGTGCAAGTTCATCCCAAAAATTACAGAGTTAAAAAATGATTACATGGAACATTAAAAACAATTGATGAGGAGGAAAACATGTATGCCGAAAAGAAGAAAACGGGTATGCCAAACGTATTAAAGAAAGAGAAAATAAAAATTTGTCGATAAAAAATGTGTTGACCTCATTATCTCCGCACATAGTTATTCTGCAAAAGATAAGTGAAACTCTAAAATGGGACAACACAAGAATTTAAGTTGTGTCCATGGATATAGGCGTTAGTATGGGTTTTGCTGTGAGATAAAGAATATGTCAAGTGTATCAGCTATGAGCACTGAGCATGTTACGAACTGTAACGATTTATGTCTAAAATCAGAATTTAGTTTAGTTAGTGATCGAAGCTTTAAATTCAAATTTTATGGGGTGTATGAAGATTCAAAAGATGGCTTTGAGTTTCTTGCAGACAATCTATAGTGGGCTCAAAGCACCACCCTTTATGGATTCTAATGGAGGAGGTCGATCTTACCGCAAATTCTTTAGAAGACAGAAGCTATTTATCTTATCTGAAGCAAAAAATAAAGAAACATTGGGTGGCATTTCTACGGTTCCTGCGTCTATTAGTTCCCACAGAACACACGCACACTGCAGTAAGTAAATGGTACAATGGAGTTTTACGTGAAAAACTCTCAGCTCACGAGATCAAAAATCACGACCTACTCTTGTAGGATTTCAACTTCACTACTGAGCAACTTTAGATTACAACCTATTGTAACCTAGGAATTACCTCTTAATCCCTCACTAATTTGTAACACTTTATTACAAGCCACTTTATAATAACTCTATTACCTCTGCCCAACATGAAAGTCAATACTATATTCTAAGTTTGCCTAAAACTGTGAAACTAAATAATAGAAATTCAATCATCTAGTTTCCATGCGCTATGCGTAAAGATAAACTGATGGGTGATATTGGAGACGATAATAATTGTGCAATTTATTTGGATGAGAAACAAAAGGATAGAGAATAGCACAACACAGACAAAACTAAAGATCCGCCGTCCTCTGGATTAGCAAGATGACTATGGTGCTAGAAAGGTCCAACTGTTTTAGTGATACATATACTTGATAATAATATCATCTGGAAATAAATGTATCACACCATCTTGTACTATAGAGATACAAAAGACCGTACCATCCTCGCCATCTTGATACAACATGTTCTATTTGTGCAAAGACAAAAATTTGGAAAGTAACACCATTAACTTTCCATAAGAGGAATAAGTTTTTGCAAACAAAATCATTTAACTAATAAAAACACCACATTGTATCTCTTATATCACCCTAAACTTCATCTGATTAAAATTCCTACACACAGGCATCCCAAATTTTATCTTAAAAACGACTCTGTTGAGCCACCAATTTTTGAAGCAAAGTATCTAACACAACCTACAAATAATAAAGAATAGCATACTCAGTACATGGAAAGCAATTTATCATGACTAACCTTTAAAGGAATCGAGAGGACCCAAATGACAAAGAAACGAAAGGAAAGGGACAAATATTGATGATATTTATGAAAATAAGTGTAGATAAAACTAATAAATATGTATATAGTATTGAATGGGATTATAGAAGATTGATCTTCACACTTATCGACATGCATCATTTATTAAAATCCGCTTAGAAGCAGAATCAAGCGCTCGGAACTCGTAAGATCCATGCTTTCCCAAGAAAACCTAAAATCTCTCATTCCCATGGTCTTACAAACAAACTTGGGACTTGGACGTATGTCCGGAATTGAATTCGGAAGTCCCTAATTTGATTTAACGTGATTTGTTGAAAAACTAGTAATTTGAAGGTTTATAGAATTTTTACGTTTGATCGTAGGTTGACTTTATTGCTACCGGGTTCGGATTTCTATTCCGGAACTTGATATAGGTTCATTTCATTTTTTATGACTTATTTGCAAAAATTAGTGAAAACGGAGTTGATTTGATGTGATTCGGACGTCCAGTTGTATATTTGAAAGTTCTTAAGTTCCTTTGAAACTTTCATTCATTTTGATGTATTCATTTTGATGTCTGATTTGTAGTTTTAGGTGTTATTTTGAGCCTGTTTGGATGAGCTTATTTTAAGTGACTATTAATCCAAAATAGCTTTTAAGCCATAAGTTAGGAATTCTAACTTTTGGCTTTTGAATTATTTTTGTCATTTTTAGCTTAAAAATAAGTGCTTAAAAGCACTTTTTTTTTACTTTATCCAAACACTACAGAATGACTTAAAAGCTATTTTGGATTAAAAGCACTTAAAATAAGCCAATCCAAACGGGTTCTTTGGTGTTTTGATCAAGCAAGCAAGTTTGTATGATGTTATTACACTTGTGTTCATGTTTAGTTGGGAGCCCGAGGGGCTCGGGTGAGTTTCGGATAGGCTACAGAGTGATTTTTAAACTTAGAAGAATGTTGGTGCATCAGGTCTGCAGGTCTCACATTTGCGAGAACCTGTTCGCAAATACGAGCCTCGCAAATGCGAAGTCAGGCTCGCATATGCGATGTTAGTGGGGGCTGGGTCAACTTCGCTTTTGCGAAGTTTAGTCCGCAGATGCGATGGTGGGTATGTTCGCAATTGCGAGTTTTGTATCGCATTTGCGAGTTTTTGTGACGCATTTGCGACTACGAGGAAAATGGGGCAGATTCGCAATTGCGAGTTTATATTCGCAGTTGCAGCAGCTCTGTGTTCGTAGTCGTGAAAACTTCATCGTATTTGCGATAATAGCAGGCTCAGAGACTTTTTCGCTTTTGCGAAAAGTTGACCGCTTTTGCAATCATCGCCATTGCAAATATTTTGCAATTGCGATATCTCCAGCCAAGTAAAAGAGGGGGAAAATGGAATTTAGCTCATTTCTCACAAACTCTCAACCCTAAACACCCTAGAGGAAGTTTTCTAGGAGGATTTTCTTCTAAAAAACATCGGTAAGCAACTTTAATCCATTTTCTTTCAATTACCCCTTTACTTTCCAAGTGATTTCAACATTAAATCTAGGATTTTCATTGTAGAAATTAGGAATTTGGGTAGAAATTGGAGTTTTTTTTTGTAAAATTAAGATTCATACCTCAAATTGAGGTCGAATTTCGATACTAATCACACAATCAGGCTCGAGGTGAATGGGTAATTGGGTTTTGGCCCGAATCTCGGGTTTTGACAAAGCGGGTCCGGGATTGACTTTTGTTGACTTCTCCCAACATTATTAAATATTGAATGCTTTCCACTCATGGATAGTTTTTAAAGCTTATTTTGATTTGTTTGAACAATACTTGGTTAGAGTCGATTGATTTGGAGGTGAATTTTAGAGGAAAGGCTCCGATTGAGCTTTGATTCGATTGCAGAGTGATGTAATGTGGTTAACTTCGACTTGAGGGATTAGGACTTGTTAGTCTATTTGCTACATGTTTAATGTTAGGTGCAACGTATATGTGAGGTGTCGAGTACTTATGTGTTGTTTTTGGGTTTAAGCATGCAAGTGGAACTTGTTTCCTTTAGTGTTATTGCATTATTAATTATGATATCCATGCTTAAGTTATGACACTACTTCTTTTATTATTCCTTCCGTAATTATTGCTTATTTCGTAATTGTTGCATATTTTGGAAATTGAAGTTTGGTATCTTAGCATCATATTTGACGTTAAATTCATTTTCCACATTATTTATTTTTCGAATTCATAGTATCCTCATTACATGGCAAGGAAGAGTGTATAAGCATGAATGATGACGTTGTGCCATTGCATTTATCTCATTTATTAATTAACACATAGTGGGAGGGTATTAAAAGCACGAAGGGTGATGTCGTGCCATTTATCTCATTTATTTATTATTATCTGGTGAGGAAGAGAGTAAAAGCACGAAGGTTGATATCGTGCCATTTATCTCATATATTCATTGTTACATGGTGAGATTGAGAGTAAAAGCACGAAGGGTCACACCGTGCCATTTTATTTTACTTATCTCATCATTTTGTAGTAAGGACGAGAGTAAAAACACGAAGGGTGATGTCGTGCCATTTTTATATGATTGGTTTATCTGTTTTCATTGATTGATGATTTTTTTGGCTATCACGTGATGTCATACATGTCATAGTTATGATATCTTTCCTCTTTTACATGTCCCCTCCCAGTTTGTAGGTTATGATTCTCTATTATTGTTACTACTTCGTACATACTTGTACAAGTTTATTTATGTAAATGTCTTGTCATAGCCTTGTCACTACCTCGTCGAGGTTAGACTCGACACTTACGGAGTACATTGGGTCGGTTGTACTCATACTACACTTCTACACTTCTTGTGCAGATTTTGGTATTGGTCCCAGCGTTGCATGGGGTGCGTCAACTCGGATCATTGCATATGGTGACTTGAGGTAGATCTGCTAGCGTCCACAAACCTTGAAGTCCCCTTCCTCTCCCCTCTATTACTGTTCATTTCCTTCGAAACATGTGTATTTATTTCAGACTATTTGAAGAACTTCTAGTTGCTCGTGTAATCGCGACTTTGGATCTTTGGGAGTAGATATTATCACATGACTTACGTTGGAAATGTATTAGATTGGGTTTCTATTTCTCGTTGCTTATCATCATTTTGCTTAAATTGTTAAAACTTGGCTATTTAACTATCTCACGACGGCTTGCCTAGCAAGTGGATGTTAGGCGCCATCATGGCCCTAAGGTTGGAATTTCTGGTCGTGACAAGAACTTTTTAACATTTTGATAGAATTTCCCGTGCTTTAAAATTCTCATCAGTGTGTTTTAAAATCCTAACCTGAGACTAATTTTTTAAGATTTTTTTAACAGAGTCAAAATTTAAATGGTGGTTCTAAAAAGGTCTATACTTGTGTAATTTTAGAAATTTTTGTGAGTGCTTTCCTTTCAAAAAAGTGTCTGAATCACACTTAACCATTTCGAATTACTTCAAAATTTTTCACACAAGTTCAATTCAACTATATCAACCTATCCAAAGTCTCGGAACACCAATTGGTGTCTAATAACATGAAAGTCAACTCTTGGTCAAACTTATGAACTCTTAAGTTCTTTAAATTGCTAACTTTTGACAAATAGTGTCGAATCCTTCTAGGAACCTCCAAAACCGAATCCGAATATACATACAAGTCCAAAATCATCATACGAACCTATCAGAATCATACAAACCCAATTCCGAGTCCCTTTACCCAAAAGTCAAACCTTGGTCAACTCTTCCAACTTAAATCTTCCAATTGAGAGGCACTCTTCCAAATCAATGCCGAACCACTCGAAAACTAAAACCGATCATACACACAAGTCACGACCCCAATTTCTCACCTTAGGACATCGTGATGACACCTAGTCTTTAATGTTAGGTAAGCCTAACACATGTTGCTTTTTAATGGAATTTTGCTTACTTAACTGCAATACATTAAATAATATTTGTAACAAAATAGTTGAACCAACATCAGTTACATAACCCCCATGACCAGTAGTACAAGTCATAAGCTTTTCTAAGAGTCACTAATAATAACAAGTACATCACTGTCCCGGAATAATAGGAAACAATGGGAATAAAATACAATAGAAGGTGGCTTCGGAGCCTGCAAACGTCAGGCATGTATACCTTGAAGTCTCCTGCCGTGCAGGTATAAGTCTCAAACCAACTCGATCATAATTAACTGGATCTGTAAAAAAATGTGCAGAAGCATAGCGTGAGTATACCATAGCGGTACCTAGTAAGTATCAAGCCTAACTTCGGTAGAGTAGTGAAGATGCCAGGTCAAGACACCTACCAGAAATGTAAACCTATGCAGGATATTACTTAAATCTAACAATGGAAAGAACATCAATGTAAGACCAACAACAGAAGGATCACAAATTTACATTCAACAATGAAAATAATAGAAGCACGAATAGCAACAAGAAATATATGAGTAATAAAGAAACGGATGACAACCAACCAATCAAATCATTTCTAATGCACAAATTACAACAAGAATTACCCGAGGTACCACTCCTCATAATCTCAAATTTGTTTACCCTAGAAAACGGATAACAATTAAATTTGTAAGTGATTTAAGGATAAGTGGGTTAATTGAATACAAACGATAAATTGCGTTAGATTAAACAGATAAAGGATGTAATAAGTTGTCAAACCAATCAAGAGGAGTGATCCCAGACTTAGTAACAGATTAATGAAATGTCTGCCTTCGATCCCGGGCTCACGTTGCTGATGATTTGGTGAACAAAAATAAGAACTCTAAAAAACAGAGAAAATAAGAGTATATTGACTTAATGTGCGTGTTACAATGTGTCTAATGATAACCATACCTCCTTTTATATAGTAGGAGAGTTTTACCCTAAGTACGATTCCGTAAAAGGTATAAAATCTTCTGTTTAACTAATCACCAGTTTGCTGCCGATACGTGACAAGATTCACTCCGTAATATTCGGCTGGTCACGGATAACACAGACTTTTGTTGGTCGTGCTCAATTATCTGGAAATGCTCTCCGAGTCCTTTGGGATTCGAACCGAACCTGGGGTCATGACCCTTACACTCTCGAGGGGGGCGTTTCGCCCGGACCTCGGCTCGAGGGGCTCCTTACCTCGATTCCGGTTACATACCATCACGTCTCTCGCTCCGTTCATTACATAGGAAACCAAGGCATCCCATGGGCTTGGTTTCGCCCGTATACAGATAGTCCCCTTGTCTCTCGGAGAGTACGTTTACAAAAACGACGAGAAACAACATGTGCACTTCGATCCCTTCTTTAACACGCCGTGGCAGAAATGATAACGAATCCAAAATGTCCCGTCAGTCGCGTCATAATGACTTCAAAATCTCATCCCTGGACGCAAAACGACGCGAAGCCTCTATGAATACTCCACTCCTTCGTTCATTTTTTACCGTTTGACCAAGTTTCTACACTCGAATCTTGAGGATATCACTGCCCTTCTTCATACTCCAACTTTTTTACCTCAGTTCTTCAAGATTCCTCAATAAGTTGCAAGCTTTTACTTATTTTCTACCCAAACCAACGCACTTTATTTTCTTAGCAAAGCTTTTACCTTTCATCTCCCAACCTTTCTTCATATTTTTCAGACTTTTTCTAGATAACAATGCCGAAAACTTCCAATACCTGTTTCCCGAAAAGTTGCTTCTTGTTCTTCGCAGCCGACCATCAAAGTCGAGGAGACCACTCCCGATATGGTCATCCTCGAGAGACCCGCTGCGGGCGCAGCTACTGATGAACCGGCTACCGAGCTTCCCTTGAAATTTTTTTTCCCCGGGGGATGTTCGGTTGCGGATGACTTTAAGGTCAAAATTCCCTCGTCGGTGCAAGGCCAATGTGAGGTGGTATCCAAGTATATTTTCTCCATCACCGAAGAAGTCCTTCCTGCAGTTCGAAAATACTGCGGTTGGGCGGATAAGGAAATAGTAATCCTCGGGCCCGAGGAAGCCAATACTACCCGGTTGAGGGGTATATGAGTGTTTACACTTATCCCTTCACATAGGGCCCGATGGATCCGGTCATTATGGAATTGTGTAAGAGGTATGAAGTATGCCTTGGTCAGATCCACCCGTGGTTGTGGAGGATCATAATCCTCCTTTGATACTTCGTGAACAAAATCGACTCATGTCGGTTCACCATTGATCATCTGCTTTGCTTGTACAGTCCCCGAATCTTCCGAGGGTGATTGATAAAGCTTGTACGCCGGGCTAGCAAAGCTTCATTCTCAAGCATCGATGAGGACCGTGATCGGGGCTGGCAGGGATGCTTCGTCTGGGTGATGACCGCATACTTGATCCCTGCCGAGTTTAGGCCATTCCCCGAGAAGTGGAATGTATCACGTAAGCACAAATTTCCTTTAATGTCGATTTTACGTTCATCTTCATTTTCCTCACCAGTATTTGTGGTGGTCCAGCTGTTGCTCGAGTTCCAAATGCCATTCCTTGGCTCAAGGAGTGGATCGAGGACATTTATTCACAGATGCCTTATTCTGAGCGCTCATGGCACGAGCTCTCGAAGGGCCGTTGGGAGGCCTGTTCTCACGGTAATATCTCTTTCCCAGATAAGTAACATTATGCTCCCCTTTTACCATCACATTCTCATTTCTTTTCTGTTCTTTTTGCAGGCTTGCCTAAGACCATTGAGCTTAGGCCTCCAGTAGGGATGAGGACTTGTCCGTTGATCCCTCCGCCTTGGGACAGCTCGGGGCTACTCCAAGAGAGAAGAAGAAAAGAAAGGCTCCAAGTTCCCCGAGCTTGGAGAAGAAGAAGCTAAGGAGATGGTTGGCTCGTAAGCCAAAGGAGAGTTATAGCTCCCGAGCACCCGACTCAGACTCGCTTTTCCGGCTAAGGGACAAGCCCAAGGAAGGTGATATTTTTGTGGCCTGTGGGCCACCCTCCCTCGAAGAGCGGGCGGCAGCCAAGGGGGAAATAACGGAGGCTGATCCCCCTAAGATTCTGAATGTCGATGTAGAGATGAGGACTGGGACCTCTCGAGATCCCGATTTTGATCCGCCTAGTGTCATAGGTATTCTTGGTTCACCTTCATTTACCGAGTCCATGTTTGACAAAGCCCGAGTGGTGAAGGACTGATCCAGCGAAGGGGCCTATGGTGAAGACGATCCCCTTCATTCCCTTTTTGAAGATGTGGACTCAACCACTCTGGAAGACTTCTCCGGGTTGGGTGACTTGGAGGTGCTGAGGAAAGACCCACTTTCAGAGGTCGGCAGGCTGAAATCGAGCCTAAAATTAGTCAACCAGTTCCCCGATCTGAGCATGGATCCCGACTGTAAGCAGTCAATAATCAACACTTTCCCGGAGGATGCCCAGGTTCTTTCCGCCCCCGTTGGAGTAGAGATCTATCTCTGGTGCTTGGTAACCGAAGAAGACCAGGAAAAAATGAATAAGGTAGATGTGCCGTGTTTGTTTAATACAGTGCAAAAAGCGCAACCGGGTAAGATGTCATTACGCTCTTTTGTCTTCTGACTTAATTTTTAATATCTCTCATGTCTTCTTTCTTTTATCTTTTTGCAGGCATTGGTGCTTCATCATGAAAGTTTTCTCCGGTACCGGACTAAGGCCAACCAACTTGAGGCTGAGGTCAGGGAGCTCGCCAAGAAGAGGAACACATACAAGCTTCTCATCGAGCAACATGAAGAAACTGCCTAGAGTCTCCGAGCCGAGTTGGATGCGGGTCAAAAGAAGCATGCCGACCTAGTAGAACAGGTAAATATTTTTAAAGTTAGCGATAACGAGTTAGCCGTGGAGAGTAACGACCAAACCTCAAATGTCCAGCAGAAAATCGATCGGATCGACCAACTTTGGGCTGAAATAAACGAGGTCAAGGATATGACCAATATGTGGAAGGAAAAAATGGATCGGATGGCATTGGAGAAGGAGACCGATCAGGATCAGCTGGCATCGGTAGAAGTCCAACTTCAAGTGGTGAAAGAGAAAGCCAAAGCACGGGCTCGACAAATCGAAGACCTCCAGTCTCAACTGGGCTCAACCATTTCTAAACGGGATGCTCTTGGCAAGGAGATCGAAAGAGTGAAGTCCTTGTCGGAAATAACCAAGGCTGATGCTGAAGAGATAATGGCCTAGCATAGAGCTGATGTTGAGGTAGACGAGGCCCGCCTGAAAGTTACTGTTGAGTATGTGAAGAGATTGTATCGAATGGAGACCCTCGAGGAGGTCCATGCCCAAGGTTTTGACCTGTTGGCCGAGATCGAAGACGCAAAAAGGATCGAGGCCGAGGCCAAGAAGCTGGCTGAACCCAAGGGTGAGGAAGGCTCTGAGGGCTTTGGAAAACCCGAGGATGGAGTAGACCCCGACGGCTCTAGTGACGAGGTATGTTCTGGTGAAGATTAGGCGTAGGTTCCTTAGGAATTTTTCTTTGTTTTCTTACTTTGTTTATTTATTTTGTTGAGGCTGTTTTTTTTGGCCTTTGTAAAGACTTTTCTTGGAATGCGTATAAGGATTTTTTCCCTTTTGACAATTTTTGAGTCTATTTCTTTTGGCATCCTCTTTACAATTGCAAAGATTTCAAATGCCTTAGCACAAAATAAAATGTAGTAGTAAGTTTAGTTCGGAGGTTTGAACAAGACTTGTTCTCGATGTGAATTTTTTGTGAAACTTGCGGGGGCTCTGTATGACCAAAAGCTTTCCCCAAAGTGCTTGTTTTGATATTTTTAGACTATAATATTTCCGAGGGTAACCTCTAAACTGGTTTGGAATTTTGAAGGCCGTATGTTTTGACTACGGACTTCGGACGTCTCCGAACTGTGTCTAGAGTTGTCTTAGACTTTTAAGTTTAGGTACTGCCTAATAGGATTTGTACCTTTGGACTTCGATAACCCGAGCCGTTCGAGCTTGCCTTGGACAACAGTCCTCGAGTCGGGGTGGCCGTAGCCTTTTAAGTTTAGGCACTTTCTAATAGGCTTTTGTGCCTGGCTTCGAAGCCTGAGTTGTCCGAGCTTGCCTTGGACGATAGTCCCCGAGTGGGGGTGATCTATTGGGTCTGGATAGAGGCGGCCATTGGGCTTGATATCCTTAAGGAACAAATTATAATAGTCTTAAGGGACAAAATATGTATTTGCAAGGTAGAAGCTTCTTTTATTCCTGTGCGTAATATATGAGATTGTAAGTGTGTACAAGCTTCGTGTTATAGTTTAGGTGATCTACACGGGCACGGGTCATTTGATCGTTTAGCCCTTACAATAAATCATATCCACCGAGCCCAGACTGTTCAACCGCAAAAGTTTCCTTCCTTGCTAAATGTCACACCTCTTTTCTTTTCCACACAACCACTATTACGAGATTGAGTTAGAAGAGTTTTTTCAATTAAAGTGAGGTTTGAAAAGGGATTATTTATTATTTAGAGTCGCCACTTGAAATTGAGTTTTGGTGTTGCAAGTCACCTTCTATTGAATCCGTTATCAAAAGGAAGATTTGACTCCTAATTTATGATTTACGAAACAAAAGACTGAGTAGGGAATTCCGTTGACCAAGGGGAAGGTGTAAGGCACCCCTCGAGTCCCGTGGTTCTAGCATGGTCGCTTTATTGACTAATGTAAGGCTTAAATCAATTTTCAGCTATTCTTGTATTTTATTGATTATGGATTATTTATTATCGCTTAATTAATTATTATATTTTATTAATTGTGTTCACCAAGATGCAGAACGCACACAAGGTAATTGTTTTTTTTGAAAGTAAATATTAAACAAAGATACGGAATGTACACATGGTTATAACATAAATATTTTAAATCTAAAGGCATCAAGACGCGGAATACGCACATGATCCTTTTATTATTTAATTATATCAATCCAAGGTTCGGGTATGAACACATGGGCTAATATTTAAAGTACATCTAAAGTTTTTCTAGTATTGTTAGAGTATTCCATTTATTCGTCTCTTTCATATCCAGGCAATGTTTCATATTTATTTATCAATAAAGCTAACAGGCCTCTTAATAACGAGCAAGGTTATATATATTTTTTTTAACAAATCATAACACATACAGTTTTTGTTTTAGACTAAACTAGCTAAATACTCCAACTAGTGTCACATTAATACTCAATGAATTCTAAAAAATAAAAAAAATAATCCCAAACAAATTTACTACGTGACATAGCAAATAAACGAACTAATGACCTAAATTATCAAATAAAACCAACACCCAATATTTAATTTAATATATTTAACCAATCAAAAGTTTTTAGTTCCTTCTTTCTCAAGAATGGCTATCCAAGATCAAAATCTCATACAATTCAATAATTGTACAATAAAACTTATTACTCCAAAATTATTCTTCTACGGTTGACGCTACAAACAGTACGAGACTTATGAAACGAAATAAATTTTAATTTCGGGCTTTATCTTTAAATAATTCAAACACCTAAAGTCACAGGCTAACCACAATAACAAATACCAAAGTACATGGAAAATGGTCAATCTTCAAGCTTACTATTCTAATTAAGCACGTGGACCTATATATGCTCAGTTGCAAAGAAAATGGTACAAAATTTTCATTCTTGATTTCTTTAGTTAGTGACTTAACACAATTTGATTAATTAAGAGAAATATCATATGTACTTAACGTGTTCTCTTTATATTGCTATTGTGTTCTAGTGTACCTTGGAGGTTTTAAAGGATGAAAAATACAAGTCAGTGTGCAAAAAAAAAAAAAAAAAAAAAAAAAAAAAAAAAAAAAAAAAAAAAAAAATCTAAGTGAAAGAAAGATAAAACTAAAATGAAATTAATCTTATGAACGAAACGGGCCAGAAGCAAACATTTGCTTCTACTTTTACCAAAATTTTATAACACACTAATTTAAGCAAAAGACATAAGAAAGAATGAAAAACAGATGAATGCAGTAAAAAGTTAGCAATTTAGGAGAGACTAGTTTAAGAAAAAAATATGGATCGAAAGAAGAAAAAAAAAGAAGAAGAAAATGAAAATGAAAGGCATCAAAGAGATCTGGACATGAACTCTCAAATTTGAGATGAATAAACTATTATAAAAAGCACCATATTACTATATACAACTCAGGCATTTGAATCATGGAAATTTCACAACAAATACTACTAAAAAATGAGAATCCAAACTAACCTTGGAAGCAGAATTTTTCTTTCAATAATACAAGGAATATCCGAAAAAAATACAACTCCAAAGTCCCAATAATCTCAATCGAACAAAGAAGCAACAAGAAGACGAAGATCACTAACCACAAAATAAACTTGATCAGAAACCACAAACCCGACCGAGAACTCAAATATATTCGTGGGTGCTTGCTCTTTTGTGGTATTTCAAGGTGTTTTTCCTCTCGTTTTCACTTTTTTCCTTTACTCTCCTATTTTTCTTTTTCTTTCAGATCCCTCCCTCCCTCCCCCCCTTAATATAGAGTATTTGCCCACTATATATAGGACGTGTATGCTTAAAAAGTGATGAGGGGAGGAGCAGGCAACAAGATGTGGGGCTGATCGTGGGTGTGTGTGCAACGTGTATGAGTGACGTGAAGAATAGTGTGTGCAAGTGTCTAGTGTGGTGTAAAATTGGGGACGTTGGAGGTTGGGATTTATGTGAAGCTATTATGATGTTTACTCTTTTTGTCTCTTTTGAAAATATTCATATTTGGTTGTTTTTGGTTTTCGTTAATTTTTTAGCCTTTTTCTTCCTTTCTTTTTTTGAAAAGAACTTTTTACTAACTCCTTTTTTTATTAAATGAAAGTAAAATACATAGCTATATATATATATATTAACCAACTTACTCTTAGACTTAAAAACACTATATGTAAATAAGAAAACTCAATATTTACACTATAGTTTGAATTATGCAAATAAGATATAATAGTTTACTTATTAAAATTCTAATTAAAAGATACCTCATACATATATATATACACACACACATATTTGTGAATTATTTTTTGTAAATAGAAAAAAATAAAATATATACTTTAAGAATGTGAGTATTTTTTATTAATTAAATAGAATAAAATCTATTAAGTGTAAGATAAACTTTAAAACATCAAGATTAGACCTAAAAAATATTTACACTAAAATAATATATAATTTGAATGTGGTCAAAAATTAGTTGTTCACACTAAAAATCATTACCGGAGTGTGATGGATCCAGTATTCGAGGTCGATCGTCAATAGGGCTCGGATACTGTTGATGTGACCATCGACTCCGGTTCATAACCGGCCGTTGATTCTAAGTTAGCTCGATCCACTGTTGCTTCATTAAAAACCTTGCTGGAAAACCCATTTGGGACAAAACCAGTTCAAAGAAAAAAGAGTGCAATGCGTGCTTCCAGGCCTAACAACTATATCCTCTTTTGGTTGTTGCCTACAAATGTTAGTCCAATTGGAAATATATGTAATAATGAAAAAAAGAATTAATGGGGTCGTGCCTTAGTACTAGTATCGTTTAAGGTGGGTTACGTTCTAGTTGTTCGGCTACTGTTTATCGTTCCCTGCTTCGAGTTTGTANCGATCTATACGAATCGCACTGGTTTTTTTCTTTCTTTCGGTTTCATTGATAACAGAATAGACTTACTCTAAAGGGGCGCTGAGCTTTCAAAGATATATCGACCTACGGCATTTGACCATCATATGCCGTAGGTCGTCTTCTAACATTACCGACATTTCGGGTTTTCATAAATTTCACATAAGATAAAAGCTCTTTTCATCATCAGAAACAACCTGATTTCCGACCTCTTGCATTGCATTACCATAACGAAAAGAAAAAAGAATTAAAAAAAAAAAGAGATTGCTCTTGTGACTCAGGATGAACCTTTATCGGCTTTCTCGAAAGTATCTTTTTTCTGGGAACATGGTCAACAGCTTTCAAGCCGCCGCCCTTTAAAGGAGCGGGCGCAGTGAACAAATTTTGTGGAATGAGATACTTCACCAAGGAAGTAGCGCCTGAACTTTACCTTTAAGGTTCCGATTTTAAGGCTTTAGGTCCAGCAGAAGATTGAAGACCTTCTTTTCTATATTTCATATAGTTGATTAGTACAAAAGAAAAGGGCACTGGTTCACGCATTACGGGTAGATTCCTCTTACCTAAGAAATGGAAGGGGGCACTGTGCCGTGGGTCAGTTTCGGGGTGGGGAGCGAAGAGAGACCAGAAGAATGATTCATTTGGATCGACGAGCTTTTTTAGCCCAAAAACAAAGAATCAATGGTGAAAGCACATAAGCTCGCATTCCAAGACTTTGAATGCAAACTAAATCGAAAGCCTCTTTGCTTCCCAAGATATTTAGGGAAAGGGGCCTTGTCGGCCACCGCTTGCTGACGACGGAACGCATCGTCAATTAACGGGTCCTCGCCTTGGACTTAGTTGGAAAGGTAGGTGTTCGGCATGTCCCTTGCTTGCGAACTTCTTTAGTAGGGCGGAGGTGCCGCACTTCCGCTCAGGTCGAGGCTTCCACTCCGTCCTAAGACGGATCAAAGAAGAGTGGGGAACCTCTCGCTGGTTTTTGTAATTCGACATCCGGAAGGTACTTGATCGGGCGGGGGGCGGTTTGGTTTCAAGGCCCTCGCAGCAGGAAGAAGCAGTTGTCATTTGAAAGTAAAGGCTCTTCTCCCCCTCTTCCCGAAATCTTCGCGGGGACTACTTTAGGACGACAGACGACCGCCCGTAGGGGGTTTACTGCACAAGGCCCCTGTAGAGGAAAGGCTTTATCCCAGCGAATAGAAGATACTCAGCTCCGCACAACATAGGGATTAGCACACTTTCGGGAAGAACATAGAATAGTAGAAGACAATCGTATAGTCAAGCTTGAGTGCCTCCCTTTTTTGATGATCTTGTCACTTCTCTTAAACTATAGCTTCAAGCTACTATTGATGCAGGATGCCCTTGCAAGACGCTAAAGATCTATAGCTGCTTGGCTTGGTTGGAATGCTTGCCTTGGGGCAGAAAGGCCAATGAAACTTTACCGGTAATCTCAATAATTCGATAATTCGAGATTGTAAGTGTGTACAAGCTTCGTGTTATACTCTAGGTGATCTACATGGGCATGGTTCATTTGATCGTTTAGCCCTTACAATAAATCATATCCACCGAGCCCAGACTGTTCAACCACAAAGTTTCCTTCCTTGCTAAAAATCATTACCCGAGTGTGATGACCCCAGTATTCGAGGTCGATCGTAGAGTGGGCTCAGATACTGTTGATGTGACCATCGACTCTGGTTCATAACCGACATTTGCTTCTAAGTTAGCGTGATCCGCTGTTGCTTCATTAAAAACCTTGGCGGAAAACCTATTTAGGACAAAACATGTTCAAGAAAAAAAGAGTGCAACACGTGCTTTCAGGCCTAACAGCTACATCCTCTTTTGGTTTTTGCGTGCAAGTGTTAGTCCAATTCGCAATATATGTAATAATAATAAAAAAAGAATTAGTGGGGTCGTGCCTTAGCCGTTGTATCATTTTAGGTGGGTTATGTTCCAGTTGTTCGGTAGTTGCTTATCGTTCCCTGCTTCGAGTTTATATGATCTTTTACCGGTAATCTCAATAATTCGATATAAACCTTCCTAATTTGGTCCCAGCTTCCCTTCGTTTGGGTTCTGGGTGTTCACTGTCACCTTTCTTCGGTCGCATATCTTAACCTGAAACTCGGCTCTCGTATGTCGAACGATATTAGCGCTTCGGCACCATAGACCAATGAAAACGAGGTAGCCCTGGTACCAAATTTTTAGGTCGTATAGTATGCCCATAAGACTTCGGGAAAAATTTCCTTCCATTTTCCTTTGGCATCGTCAATCTCTTCTTAAGGTTTTGGAGTATGGTCTTGTTTGTAGACTCCGCCTGCTCATTCCCACTAGGGTGATAGGGAGTTGACATGATCCTTTTGATCTTATGGTCCTCGAAAAATTTGCTTACATTTCTACCGATGAACTGCTTCCCGTTGTCACATACAATCTCGGCCGTCATGCCAAACTGACATATTATATGGTCCCAAATAAAATCAATAACTTATTTCTCTCTGAATTTCCCAAATTCTGAGCTTCAACCCATTTAGAAAAATAGTCAGTCATAAATAATATAAATTGAGCCTTACCAGGTGCCCATAGTAGAGGACCGATAATGTCCATTCCCCATTTCATGAATGGCTAAGGTGACAAAACCGAATGTAGTAGCTTCCCAGGCCGATGGATCATCGGTGCGTGCCTTTGACATCCGTAGCATTTCCGTACGAACTCCTTCGCATATTTCTCCATGTCGATCCAGTAATAGGCAGCTTTGATTATCTTACGAACCAACGATTTGGCACTCGAATGGTTCCCGCAGGTGCCTTCGTGAACTTCCCTCAAGGTATATTCGATTTCTCCCGGTCCTAGACATATGGCAAGTGGACCATCGAATATTCTCCTGAATAGGGTGTCATCTTCGAACAGGTTGAACCTGGCTGCCTTTGTGTGCAGAGCTCTCGATTCTTTAGGATCCGAGGGTAGCTTTCCGGTCTTCAAGTAATCTATATACTTGTTTCTCCAGTACCAGGTTAAGCTTGTCGAGTTTATCTTAGTGTGGCCTTCTTTCACTACTGATTTCATGATTTGTACGACCGTTTCCGAGATGAACTCATCGTCATCAATCGACGACCCCAAATAAGCTAGAACATCGACCTCGCGTATTGAGACCAGCGTGAAATCGGCCACGAAGTCTGCCAAAATTTGAGACTTGATTGTGGTTCGAGGTCAATATTCAATATCCTATCCACCAATTTCCATGGCCCATTTGGCCAATCGTTCAGAGAGCTTGGGTTCGTGTATTATGTTCCTCAATGGGTAAGTAGTCACGACACATATGGGATGACGTTGAAAATATGGCCTTAACTTCCTGGAGGCGCTTAGCAAAGTGAGCGCCAATTTCTCCAGGTGAGGATACCTCGTTTTGGCCTTGCTTAGAGTCCTGCTAAGATAACATATAGGGAATTGCATACCATATTCTTCCCAGACTAAGACTCCACTTATCCCTATCTCGGATACCGCTAAAGTACAAGTACAACTACTCGTCTGCCTTTGGAGTATGAAGTAAAGGCGCACTCGAAAGGTACCGTTTGAGTTCTTCCAAAGCTTGCTGGAACTCTAGGGTCCACGAAAAGTTATTCTTCTTCTTCTTCAATAATGAGAAGAATCGACGACTCTTATCGGAGGACCTTAAAATGAATCGACCCAAGGCGGTTATGCACCGGCTTAGTCTTTGAATGACCTTGACATTGTCCACCACAGTGATGTCTTCTATGGCCTTGATCTTGTCGGGATTGATCTCGATACCCCGGTTGGACACCATGAATCCAAGGAACTTCCTAGACACGACACCGAATGCACATTTCTCCGGGTTCAGCTTCATATTGTATTCCCTCAGTATATTGAAGGTTTTCTACAAATGTTTCAAATGGTCCTCTGCTCGCACGGACTTAACTAACCTATCGTCAATGTAAACCTCCATTGATTTTCCTATTTCCTCTTCGAACATTCAATTTACTAGGTGTTGGTAAGTGGCACCAACATTCTTTAGTCCGAATGTAATTACGTTATAACATTAGGTGCCGTATTTAGTAATGAAGGAAGTCTTTTCCTGGTCACCCTGATCCATCCGGATCTGGTTGTACCCGGAATAGGCATTGAGAAATCTGAGTATCTCGTGGCCGGCCGTCGCACCGATCATGCAATCGATGTTATGCAAAGTAAAGGAGTCCTTAGGGCATGCCTTGTTCAAGTCTACACACATCCCGAATGGAACCTATTTTAAGGAGTTTGGATACCTCGTCTTTGATGAATGCGCGCTTGACTTCAAACTGGGGAATCCTCTTCTATTTAAATGGGTGAAACTTTAGATCTAAGCTCAACTTGTGAGTAGTAATTTCCGGCGGCATCCCTGTCATGTCAAGATGGGACCAAGCGAAAAAATCTATGTTAGCCATAAGAAATTTTAATTGTTTTTTCCTGAGCTCGGGAGTAAGCCTCATGACCAGGTATACCTTCCGATCGGGCAGGTTCTCTATCGATATGACTTGCTCCAGCTCCTCAACTGTTGACTTGGTAGAATCTGAATTGTCAGGGGCTATGAAAGACCTGGGGACTCCACAATCGTCATCCTCGCTCGTCCCCTATTTTTCTGGTTCGGTCGTAACCGAACTCGGCTTCTTCGATGTTGAGAGCGTGGATATTGGGACCACCTCATCGACCGCAAACATTTCTTTTGTGGCCGACTGCTCTCCATAAAACATTTTGACCCCTTCCAGTGTAAATAATTTCCACTCCTGATGTAGTGTCGAGAGTATTGCCCTTATGTTGTGAATCCATGGCCTCCCGAATAGAGCATTGTATCTCATATTTCCTTCGATCATGTAGAACTTTGTTTCCTTAACGGTTTTGGCAGTGTTTGACGGTAGGGTTATTTCCCCTTTAGTGGTCTCACATGCCATGTTAAACCCATTTAAAACTCGAACTGCAGGCACAAATTTGGCCTTGTAGACCTAGTTGTTCCACGACCGTCCATCTGATGATATTGGACAAGCTACCTAGATCAATCAACACACACTTAACTTGAGATTTATTTATGAGTACAAATATTACCAACACATCATTGTGTGGTTGTACGATGCCTTCAACATCCTCTTCATTGAAAGATACAGTCCCCTCCGGTACATAATCTCGAGTCCATTTTTCCCTTGTAATGAACACTTTAGTGCGCTTTAACATCGACCCATGGGGGACGTCAACCCCACCAATGATCATGTTAATGATATGCTGAGGTTCATCTTGATCGATCTACTTGTTGGAGTCCCTATTCCTGAAGTGATTTTTGGCTCGATCACTCAGAAACTCTCGGAGGTGTTCGTTGTTGAATAATCGGGCTACTTCCTCTCTCAGTTGTCGGTAGTCTTCGGTTATGTTGCCGTGAGTGCCATGATATTACACATTAGGTTGGGGTCCCTTTGGACAGGACTAAATTGCAATGGTCGAGACCACTTAGTATCTTTGATGCGTCCGGTGGATGATATGATGGTGGCAACGTCGACGTTGAAGTTGTACTCCAATAACCTTGGTGCTTCCTTAGACCTGATGGGTCTATCAAAACCGCTTTTTCTCATGAGTCCTCGATTATTATGACCTTTGTCGCTCCTTCTTTCAATTCTCATAGTGTTGTGTCTTGACCCATTGCCCCTTTGATCTCCATTTTATGGTTGATACCGGTCTCTATTCGATCTTGGTTCATGATCAATGTCTCTTTTTGATCTGGCACTAGCTCTGACGGGATAAACGGACCCAGAAGGGGACCCTAGCTGATCATCTTTGACCCTGATTTTTGATTGGTACCATTATGGACATCGTCCCAAGTTAATACCGGGTATTCTATGAAATTTTGTTTCAAGTGTTGTGAAGCCAATGAGCTTCGGGGATTGAGTCCTTAGGTGAAGGCCTGAACGGCCCAATCATCTATGTCTGGAGGCAGTTTCATCCGTTCCGATTTGAAAAGGTCTGATTTCCTGGTCTCGACCTTGATGGCCCCGACGTGTGCTTTTACAAAGGCATCTGCAAGCATAGCAAACGAGTCAATAGAATTAAGGGGTAAGTTGTGATACCATATCATAGCTCCTTTCGACAAGGTATCTCTGAACCTTTTCAGAAAAACGGATTCGATTTCATCATCCTCCAAGTCGTTTCCCTTAATGGAGCATGTAAAAGAGGTCACATGCTCGTATGGATTGATTATCTAATTATACTTTGAAATTTTGGGATACATAACATCTTTGGGATCAGCTTCAGAGCTGCGCTCGGAGGGAAAGGTTTTTGGACAAATTTCTTGGAATCTAGGCCCTTCAGTATTGGTGACACTGACCCTCCCGGGATTTAACCGACCTTGGAATTATAGGTCTCCACTTTTTTGTCGTTGGCTTAAAATTTCTTTTCTCATGATTCCACCCGTTTTGTCAGTTCCTCAAGCATTTTTATTATGTCGGGGTTGGTCCTGGTTTCTTCTACACCTGGCCTTTTTGTGGCTGGTTCATTTTTGTGGGTGTTTTCCCGGGATGATTCGGGCTCAGCTCTGCTGGGGATGCGTCTTTGATTCTGCAGCTGGGCTATCGCTTCTTGTTAAGCCAATAACCTTTCGAAGATCAGATTCAAGTTGATCCCATCACCTTCTCCGTCGTGTGTATTCCAAACTTTGGACTGGGCTCCCCCGTGGATGCTGTTTTCGGGGTCAGTAGGCAAGTTTACTTCGATAGCTATGTGTGAGTTAGCATCAATCGGTTCAGCGACCGTGACTTCGTTGGGTTCAGCAGGGGGCACCTTGTTGCTAGGTATCATGTTGTTGTTCTCGCCATGGTGGACGGACTCAGCATCCACGTTCAAATGGGCAGATTGAGAGTTCGACATTTTTAGTTTTGACTTGAAATTAAAAGCTCAAAGAACAAATGTAAAATAGAGTATGTTATGGAAATTTGTATCAAATTTTCACTATTATCCTTAGCCCCATGGTGGGCGCAAACTGTGTATCCTAAAAAATGGATAACAATTAAATTTGTAAGTGGTTTTTAGGATACATAGGTTAGTTAAATACAAATGATAAATTGTGTTAGATTAAACAGATAAAGGACATAATAAATTGTCAAACCAATAAAAATGAGTGATCCCCGACTTAGGAACAACTTAACGAAATGCCTGCCTTCGATCCCAGGATCACATTGCTGATGATTTGATGAACAAAAGTAAAAACTTTGAATAACAGAGAAAATAAGAATATATTGCCTTGATGTGCGTGTTACAATGTGTCTAATGAATAATTAGACCCCTTTTATATAGTAGGGGATTTTTACCCTAAGTACAATTCCATAAAAGGTAAAAATGTTCTGTTTAACTAATCACCGGTTCTCTTCCGATATGTGCTGAGATTCACACCGTGACATCCGGCTAGTCACGGATATCACGTCCTTTAGTTGGTCGTGCACGATTATGTGGTAATGCTCTCCCAGGCCTTTGGGATTCAAACCAAACCTGGGGGGTCATGGCCCCGATACTCCCGAGGGCAGGTGTTTTGCTTGGACCCTGGCTCGATGGGCTCCTTGCCTCGATTCCGGTTTCTTACCGTCACGTTTCTTGCTCATTTTACTTCATCCAAAACCGAGGCGTCCTGTGGGCTCGATTTTTCTCGTATACAAAATCATAAGTCACAACTTTCGAATCTTACACGTATGGCACCTCGTGCCCACATTTTTCCTAATAACTTTTGCACGGCAAAACCCACGTGCCACCATGTACATTGTATTTGTGTCAAATGATAAATAAAATGTTCAAGAGATTTATTTATGTATGATAAGAAATAATAACAACCTTGAATAAAGCAGGGAATCAAATGAGAAAATGATTTTATTTTAACAATAACACAATCCTCCCTTATTTCACATGTTGTGGCGTGCAACCCGATCCCACCGTATCATTTATCAATAACGCAATCCTCCCTTATTTTATCCGTTGTGGTGTGCAACCTGATCCCATCGTATCATTTATCAATAACACAATCCTCCCTTATTTCACTCATTGTGGCGTGCGACTCAATCCACCAATAATTTCAATTAACAATTACAATAACAATCCAATAACTCAATTTACAAGAATCTCTACAATCAAAGAGTATGAGTGCAATGCAATAAAAGAACCACTACTAATCAAAGGAATGCAACAAATACTACAAGAAAAACAACAGGACAAGTAAAACACGTGACAACAAAGATCTGCCAGTAAAACAGTTAAGGCAAGTAGAAAATAAACATGGAGCCATGGAAGGGACTCAACAATTAAGAGGTAACAAGATAATACGAAAGATAATAACTTTAACTAAAGAATATAAAGGCAAAATAACAAGTAAGAGGTAGAACAAGTGCTAACAACGTCAAATAGAGCATGTAAGAGTATATTAACCATGAAGATATTACATATCATGACTATCCAATTAAAAGCATGGAAAGAGTCTAGATAATCTAAAACCGATCAAATACCATTTATACTCTGTGTACCCACTCGTCACCTTGCGTACACGGCTTTCACATAATACGAATAGCACAATTAACCCAAACCCTAAGGGGTAGTTTTTCACACATAAAGTTAGGCAAGATACTTACCTTAAAGAAGCCAAATCAATCTCTAAAATGATCCTCTCGTGTGAAACACCCTTCGGACAACTCAAATCTTGCAAAAATAACTTAATATTATAAATAAAAATCATAGGAAACAACTACGGATAATAAAGTTTCGATCTTTAAAGAAAACTAAAAAGTCAACCTAAAAGTCAACACCGGGCCCGCACCTCGAAACCCGACAAAGTTTATAAAACCCGAACACCTATTCCGATACGAGTCCAACCATACCAAATTTATCAAATTCCAACATCAAATCGATGTTCAAAACCAAAAAATTCACTTTAGGAAAGTTTAGGCAAAAAACCTCAATTTCTCTTTAAAATTCATAATCCAAATGTCAAAATCGAAGATAGATTCACGAAATATAATTAAAAACGAGTATAAAACACTTTTCCCAATTCATGTGGTAAAAGTTTCTCCAAAATCGCCTAAATCCGAGCTCCAAAACCATGTGAGAAAAAGTGACTAAATTCAAGAATAAATAAAAAAATAAAATAAAAAATGTAGCAGTTGTTATAGCTCGAATCAGATCCTAGATGACCCCGAAACTTACATTTGATAAGTGCAACATAATCCTTACGAGAGTACACCCGAAATAGCCTCTTGAATCACCTAATTTGACTTTAAAATGAGGGAGATATGATGTTTTGAAGTTTTAAAGGAAGTCTGAAAATTTAAGAGACAAAAGGACATTTTTGTAATTATGTTACACCAGAAAATCAGCAACAAAAGAATCTTTGTTTTAGCACCAAAAACTCATTCGGAACCTCCCGGACACAACCATAAATGCATTTCATTCATAAACATGCTACAAAACCTGCTCCCGCACTCAAAACACCAAAAAGAAGTCATCTTATCCCAATATTGACCATGATCAACTTCAAATCCTTAACTTAACTAGTTTCTCAACCAATAATCCAAAACAGATCCGAGCCCCTCAGGACCCCATTCAATCATACCAACAAGCACAAATGCATTATTTAAACTTATCCTAAGCCTCAAAACACCAACGGGACATCACAAAAAAGAATCGTAGGCTCAAACCGAATAAAATTCCTCTTAAGTTGTTAAATTTTCATTATTTCAAAAGAGTGTCCGAATCATACTAAAACACTTTGGATTACTTTCAAAATTTTCACACAAGTTCAATTCAACCATATAGACCTATCCAAAGTCTCGGAACACCAATTGGTGTTCAATAACATCAAAGTCAACTCTTGGTCAAACTTATGAACTCTTAAGTTCTGCAAACTGCTAACTTTCGACAAATAGAGTCGAATCCTTCTAGGAACCTCCAAAACCGAATCCGAACATACGTACAAGTCCAAAACCATCATATGAAAGTATCAAAATCATAAAAACTCAATGCTGGGCATGTTTATCCATAAGTCAAACCTTGATAAACTCTTCCAACTTAAAGTTTCCAAATCGAGAGTCATTCTTCCAAATCAATGCCGAACCACAAAAACTAAAACCGATCATACACGCAAGTCATAATATATTATATGAAACTATTCAAAGTCTCAAACCAACGAACGGAACACTAGAGCTCAAAACGACCGATTGGGTCGTTACATTCTCCCACACTTAAATATACGTTTGTCCTCAAATGTGCCAAGAACCGTTCCGAAGTCATCAAATCACCGCATGAACTCACCATACATACACCAGTGGATGATTCCACGTCACCCCAGTCCATGTAGGCCCGACAACACCATCTCAACTGAAAATTATTCCTTCCACCCACACTAATAAGCCTTAGAACCAAAATTTTCATCATCCGAATCTTCCCAAAGACCTAATCCATGCATAAACACTCTGTATCAACCTCAAGTCCTTAACCAACTATCATAGCTAATGCATACGCCCACAAAATATAAACACCCGACGTAATACATTGATCGTATGCCCATAACAATATCTCTGACCACCATAGCTTCTCATAATCAAATCCAACACCAGCAATTAACCTCATACCTTCTAGAAACCTGTTCCAAACCATCACAACGCTGACAACAAAGAGAAACACATGAGAGAACTATCAAACAATCCCGATAGGCACAACTCCCTATTGGTATCATACTACGAATAAATTCTACAAGGGAGAATTAAATCATATGAACTAATCACAAGGATCTCATCCTAATATAACTCCACCGTGACACGTAGCCTACTTCAAACATATCAAACCACATGAAAACGAAATGATCCCATCTTGTAACGACCCGGTCGATCATTTTGAGTATTTTAGCCCCGATACCCTAAATTTTGCTTCCTCTATGCTATATTGTGGTTATGTAATTTGCCGGGGTAGTTGGTTTTGGTTTCGGGTGAGTTTTAGAGTGAAATGGGTCACATAGTGCCTAAGTTGGAAGGTTTAAGTAATGAGAGTTGACCGTAGTTTGACTTGTATGAAGATGACTCCGGAATAGATTTTTGACGGTTCCAATAGCTTCGTAGGGTGATTTTGGTCTTCGGATCATGTCCATATTTGGAGGTCCATAGGTCGTTTCGGCATAAATTGGCGAAAGTTTGAAAGTTGAAAGATTTTGGAATGTTTGACCAGGAGTGGAATTTATTAATATCGCAGCCGGACCTCGATTTTAGAAGTTGGAATAGTTCCATAATGTCATTTATGACTTGTGTGTAAAATTCGAAGTCAATCGGAGTTGATTTGGTATGAATCAGCATCGGGTTCGGAATTTGGAAGTTCATGATTGCTTAGACTTGAATTTGGGTTGCGGTTGGTAAAACTTGTGTTGATTGATGTGCTTTTTAGCCTCGAATAGGTCTGTTAGGTGTTTTGGACTAGTTGGTATATTCAGACGGGGCCCCGGATGTGATTCAGTATGAATTCGGATCGCAATTTGTACTTGTAGAGTTGCTGAACTTTTCAAGCTTCTAGTGTCATCACACCTGCGGAGGTATTGGCCACAGGCGTGGACTCAAAAAAGAGAGCTTGTGATCGTAGGTGCAAAAATGGCCTAGCCCAGCTGGGAACACAGGTGCGAGGAGTGGACCGCATATGCGCATCTACAGAAGCGGAGATGTGGAAGAGGGTTGCTTGGTCGTCCTTTGCAGAAGCGGAGAATAATCCATAGGAGCGGGGTCGCAACTGCTAGCCTTGATCCGCAGAATCAAAATTTTTTGGACTTATGTGTTTTGCCACACCTGCGATGGTTTTTCCGCAGGTGCGACGTCGTATAAGTGACCTAAGGACTGCAAAAGCCGAAGTTGCGGGGCAGAAAAGGGGCTTGATCGAGGGTTAAATTTCATAATTCATTTTGGGACTTAGAGAGCTCGGTGAGGCGAAATCGAGGGATTTCAGAGAGGACTTTTGGTTAAGGAATTCTAACTTGTTTTTGATCAATTCACATGAATCTATTGATAATTTCATCATTTAGTTGGTGCTTTGGAGTTGGAAATTGGGAAATGTTTGTAGAAACTTCCGAGGCTAATTTTTTGAGTTTTGACAAGCAAAATAAAGTCAGATTTGATTAATTCTTGTATGGTTGGACTCAATATTGAATGAGTGTTCGATTTTTGTAATTTTGGTCGAGTTCCGAGACACGGGCCCGAGTTAACTTTTTGGGTCGATTTTTGAATTCTTTGTAGA
This sequence comes from Nicotiana knightiana, assembly GCA_005239525.1. Taxonomy (NCBI): domain Eukaryota; kingdom Viridiplantae; phylum Streptophyta; class Magnoliopsida; order Solanales; family Solanaceae; genus Nicotiana; species Nicotiana knightiana. The sequence continues at coordinate 37,286 of ML384515.1, read as the reverse complement.
TCGTAATTTCATTATTTAAATTAGTTTTCTATAGTTTTATTTATAGTATAAAGTTTTTTGGCTAGATTCGAGCCGTTTGGAGTTGGAAAATAGAGGGAAAGGCCTTCTAGTTGATTAATTTAGTGTGTTTAGAGGTAAGTGACTTGTTTAACCTTGTGTGGGAGAAATCCTTCTTAGGATTTGGTATTGTTGTGATAATTGTGATATGTGAAAGCCGCGTACGCAAGGTGACAAGTGCGTACACGAGCTAAATGTTAAAATTTCCAGTTTTTAGCTATGTAGTTTCCTTTCATGATTTAATTGAGTTACTTAACATGTTATTGTCATCATATTTAGTCTAATTTCACATGTCTACTTGTCTTATATCTTATTTGCAAACTGTCTTACATGTTTAGTTGAAATGCTTGTTTACTTGAAATTCATTACCTAATTGTTGGATTCTTTACTTGAAATTGCTATTCTTGGAATATCTTGCTGTTAAATTTGGTATTGAGTTGCAAAGGTCGTGGTTCCTATTGAGGCAAAGTGTAAGTGGTGAAATATCATTTTATTGAGTTACTCTCCGATTGTTATTGTTAAGACTTTATTTACATTGTAGTTGAGTCGTGGGCTCCTTATTGTGAATTTCAGTTATTGTTTGGATTTTCTGGAAAGTTGTGATATTGAGCACTTGAGGTGCAATTTATGATACATTGTGATATTGATACGCATGCGGTGATACAAGGTCTGGGTGTTGAAATGCATGCGGTGAGGTAAGGTGGGCTTGATACGCGTGGCTAGTAGGGGAACTATTAGAAGCCATGTGATGTGACAAGGTGGGATAAAACACATGATGCTGTTTTGGGAAAAATGGTTTTCAAAACTAAATGTGAAGGCTCCCGCGGTGATAGAAGGAAAGATTGTGAGCTACTTTTATTATTTGGGACTACGAGGCGGTACCTCGGGAGTGACCCTTGTTGATCTTTCTCTATTTGCTATATTTGTCTTGGTTGTTTGTTTCCTTAACGTGTAAATTATTATTTCCCTTCTGTGTTGTATTATTTTCTTGATTTTGTGTTGTTAACTTTGTTAAATTCGTTATTGTTTCAATTCCTATTGTATTTAAGTATATCATTATATCTTTCGCATTGTTTCTTATTATCTTCAGTAGGATCTTAACCAGACCTCGACACTACTCTACCGAGGTTAGGCTTGGCACTTACTGGGTATCGTTGTGGTGTACTCATAATACGCTTTTGTACATATTTTTGTGCAGATCCAGGTACTTTCTATCAATCCTGGCATTAGTGAGCTGAGGTTGCTTTGGAGACTTCTAGGCACCTGCCCATGTGCGCAGACCTTAGAGTCCCTTTGTGTCATGGTTTTCCTTATTTCATTACACTTTCTTAAATAGTGATGTATAAGATTACTCATTATTATTACTAAAGCTTGTGACTTATACTTCACCAGGTTTTGGTATATGTACATTTGAGTTACAAATTTGATTTATGCAGTTGTTGAGGTTTTGAGATTTTAAGTTGTTATTTCAATTATTCCGCATGTTGATAGGCTTACCTAGTTTTAGAGACTAGGTGCTGTCACGGCTTCCTACGAAGGGAATTTGGGGTCATGACAAGTTGGTATCAAAGCTCTAGGTGTTATGAGTCACAAGCAGGTTCAGTAGAGTCTCGCGTATCGGTACAGAGACATATGTACTTATCTTCGGGAGGCTATGTAACTGTTAGGAAAAGCTTCACTGCTTTGATTCCTTCTCCTGCGAGTTGTTGACTTCGGGATTTAAATTTTTTATCTTTCTATTCTCTCACATATGGTGAGGAAACGTACAACCGGATCAGACGACCAGACAACCCCGCCCTCTGCTAGAGCCGTGAGAGGCCGGGGCCGGGGTCGGGGTAGAGGCCGAGGACGTCCACATGGTGAACCTAGAGCACCCGCACGAGCTGCTACAAAGGTTCCACCAGTAGCTCCAGTTGGACAACAGACACCTGAGACGCCTGTTACATCCCCAACACTGCAGAAGACCCTTGCCTAGTTTTTGAGCATGTTCGACACTTTAGCTCAGACAGGGTTGATCTCACTTGCTCCTGCCACATCTCAGGCCAGGGTAGGAGCACAGACTCCCATCGTCCGTACTGTATTGGTAAAAAAAAGCTTCACACGTGTAACAAATCTTGATGACTCAGCAGTCTACCTGGAGCAATGAAGACACGACAACTGGACGGGACTCTATGAAGAGGTATGAGGCAAAGAGGCACGACAAATCCCACCCACGGGTTAATTAGCTACGGAAGTCTCAACCTGATTGAGAAGATGAAGAGACACGGTCAAAATGTATCTAGGCGGAACAAGGGGCAGATTCAGAGATCTTCAATTAGTGATCCACACGTTACACAACATTCACGCAAAAGTTACGGTTACTCATTGTAACGTTACATTAATGTCATAATAAGTCATTAATGCTCAGTCACTGAAAAGGGCAGACGTTATATTAGGAAATTCCCTATATAAGGGAGTAAAATATAACTTGTAAAGGACATCCGAACTACTATTGCAATACACTTTACTTTTCATGCATCTCATTGATTTTTCTTTATTACTTACAATTATCAGTCTTTCCTTGGTTATCAGAAACCCGTGTTTATCCTAAAAATAGCTTTGGTCAAAGGATTTAATTCTTTGGTTAAACAAATCTGTTCCATTACCGGGAATCTGATAATCTTTGTTTGCGTTTCAAGCGATATCCTCTGAACTATGTCGAACTCCAAGGACAACAACCAGTAGAGGAATGGAACCCCAGTTCCATCACCTTCAGGAAACCCACGTGGTTCAAGGGAGAAATCCCCATAAAGATCCAATAACAACAACGATAATAATGATCAAACGGTAGAACAAGATCGGGTAAAGCAAATGATTGCAGAGTATGTGAGCTAGGCTTTGCAAGAATTTGCGAGGGGATTACCAGCAGCGTCACCTGCACCACTGACACCACCCCCCAATAATATCATCACCGTGGAAAATCCCCAGTCTGGGTTTGGCAAACTCAGGAAGGGGAGATACTCCTAATGAATCTCTCAAAGCAAGACTAGGTATGTATAATAACTCTGAATTACAGATTTTATTACTAACTTTGCAGAAACAGATGAATGAACAAAACGATCGAATCGAACAAATTCCTGGAGTACCACCTGTTATCAAAGGCATTGACATTGATAGATATTCTCAACAACCTTGGAAACCAAGCGCAGCACCAAAATACCTGACGTTCCTAAGTATGAAGGGAAAACCGACCCACGCGACCATGTTACTGCTTTTACCACCGGAGTGAAGGGAAACGACTTAACAAAAAAAGAAATTGAGTCGGTCCTAGTTAAAAAGATTGGAGAAACACTTACCAATGGGGTGCTAACCTGGTATTCTCTTCTCCCTGAAAACTCTATTGATTCTTTTGCTGAGCTTAGAGATTCTTTCATAAAGGCACACTCCGGTGCACAAGAAGTCGAGAAAAGGATGGAGGACATCTTTAAAATAAAACAAGGAGACACGGAACTACTTCGTGATATTGTAGACAAGTTTCAATGAGAAAGAATGCAACTACCAAGGGTGCCTGATAATTGGGCAGCCATGGCATTTGCAAGTAATAAATGACAAAAGCTCAGAAGCCACAAGGAGACTCAAAGAAAGCTTGAGAGAATTCCCAGCTACAACGTGGAACGATGTTTATAACAGGTACAATACTAAACTTCGAATAGAAGAAGATACCATTGCTCGTTCAAAAGATGAAGATCATACCAGATCCAGACGTTTCGAATCAGACAGGATATCAGGTAAAAATAGGTACGATCCTTACTTGGGACCATCGGGATGTGAAACTCGTCCCAGGTTCGAAAACACCAGGTCATATTATAGACCACCAAGAAGAGATGTGGGCTCATCCTCATCTAGATCTAGAAAGGATCGAGTTGAACGACCTAGAGGTAATGCACGAATTGGGGATCACATCTTCAATGAAGTACCTACAAACTAATTTCAATATTAAGAATATGGGTGATAAGGTTCGATGGCCCAGATTTCTGGTGTGAATTCCATAATGATCATGGACACAGAACTGCAGATTGCAGATTTTTGCAAGGTAAGGTAGAACAATTATTGAAACAGGGCTATTTAACAGAATTGTTTAGTGAAAAAGGTAAACATGCATACATGAAGAACATGTAGGAGCCCCCAAAACCTCCATCTCCAAAACGAACCGTCAACGTGACACACGGGGGTGAAGAAGTAAACGGAGTGGTCTGCAAAGCGGCCTCGAAGTTCACAATTACACACGGAAAGCTAGTTCGTGAAAATCTGGAAGCAGACGATATAACCTTTGATGATGCAGATATCGACGGATTAATGCTTCCTCACAACGATGCTCTGGTAATATACTTACTTATTCATGACACAAACGTAAAAAGAGTGTTTCTTGATTCAGGTAGTTCAGTCGATATCATTTTGCTAAGAGTCGTGGAAGAAATGCTATTGGGGAATCAATTAATCCCAAAGGCACGAGCCATATCGGGGTTTGATAACTCTACAGTTATAACAAAAGGGGAAATTGAACTTAGCACTTATGCTGAGGGATTAATAAAAAATACCAGGTTCCAAGTCATCGATACTGACATGGCTTATAACGTAATCTTGGGAAGGCCATGGATCCATGACATGAAAGCAATACCATCCACCTTGCATCAGGTAATTAAATTTCCCTCCGAATGGGGGATTCAGCAAATTAGAGGCGATCAACAAACCGCGAGAAATATAAATTCCGTGGTACACTACAACAAAAAAGTAGAGGTGGAAGAATCAAAAGATAAGGGAATCTCCCAAGCAGGTAACACCGCCCAAACAGGTGTGGAAGAAATTACTACCCAAATAGGTAAGGAATGTATTATTGCTGAAACAAGTACGAAAGAAGATACTCACGAGAAGGTGAATCAAGTCACCACAGAAGATGCATTGGACCACACGGATGTAGATTCCAGACCGGACATCATTCATGAACCGGAGGAAGACGAGCACATCAAAAAAACTACGGAAGAGCTTGAAGCTGTTCCATTGTTTGAACAAAAACCTGAACAGAAAGTGTATATAGGCACGAGGCTGAGCCCCGGTCGAAGATGTAAGTTAATTGATTATTTAAAGGCTAACGCAGATTGCTTTGCATGGTCCCACTCAGATATGACAGGTATCCCACTAGAAGTGATGACTCATAAACTAAATGAAGATCCATCATACGTACCTGTTAAGCAGAAGAAAAGAAAGCAAGGACCATTCAAGAACCAAGTGATTGATGATGAGGTACAGAAACTCTTGAAAATTGGTTCGATACGAGAGGTAACGTACCCGAACTGGCTAGCTAACACTGTGGTAGTACCTAAAGAGAATGGAAAATGGAGAGTATGCGTAGATTATACTGACTTAAATAAAGCATGCCCCAAAGAATTCATTCCCATGACCACATATAGATCAAATGATTGATGCCACCGCAGGTCATGAATTGTTAAGCTTTCTAGATGCGTATTCTGGTTATAATCAGATTAAAATGGATCCCTCAGACGAGGAAAAAACCTCCTTTATTACAAACAGGGGACTTATTGTTATAAAGTCATGCCTTTTGGCTTAAAAAATGCTGGAGCCACCTATCAAATCCTAGTGACCAAGATGTTCCAGGAACATCTGGGAAAGAAGTTTACATCGATGACATGCTGGTAAAATCAACAGGGGCGGAAGACCATTTCTAGCACCTCCCTATTACCTTTGACATTTTACGCAGGTATAATATGAAGCTGAATCCAGAAATATGCGCTTTTGGCGTAGAATCAGGTAAATTCTTGGGTTTCCTTGTATTAAACAGGGGAATAGCGGTAAATCCTGATCAAATTAAAGCTATAGAAGAAATACTTAATGTACTTAAAAACAAAAAAGAAGTTCAAAGACTAACGGGAAGAATTGCAGCCTTAGGAAGATTTATTTCCAAATCTTCCCAGAAAAGTTTTAAATTCTTTGCAGTTCTCAAAAACCAAAATCGGTTCGAATGGACTGAAGAATGTCAATAGGCTCTCAAATACCTAAAGGCTTATCTATCAAAACCTCCGTTGCTGTCAAAGCCAAAGGAGGGGGAGAGGCTGTACGTCTACCTTGCTGTCTCGGAAATTGTTGTAAGTGCAGTATTGGTAAGGGAGAATAAAAGTAAACAATCTCCTATTTATTATGTAAGAAAGACATTACTAATGCTGAAACTGGATATCCACATCTAGAAAAGTTAGCCTTAGTTCTAATCATGGCATCTAGAAAATTAAGGCTATACTTTCAATGTCATCCAATCACAGTTGTGACCTCGTATCCATTAAGAAACATACTGCATAAACAAGAACTATAAAGAAGATTAGCCTAGTGGGCCATAGAATTAAGTGAGCATGAAATAATATATCAGCCTAGGACTGCAATCAAGTCTCAGATCTTAGCTGATTTTGTCGCTGACTTTAGTAATAGCATTTTCCCTGAAGTGGAAAAAGAGTTACAACTCTTTAATGGTGCTAATCCGGGTCTATGGACCCTATTTACCGATGGTTCTTCCAATATAAAAGGTGTCGGCTTAAGCATAGTCTTAATATCACCCACAGGCTATCAAATTTTGTCCTATAACTAACAATGAAGCAGAGTACGAAGCTGTAATTGCAGGACAAGAACTCACAAGAGAACTTTCAATCGAGCAAATCGTAATCAAAAGAGACTCCCAACTGGTAGTAAATCAGATGCAGGTGACTTACATCGCTCGAGAGACTTGAATGCAACAATATCTGGAAAAGGCAAGAGAGCTCGTGAGACAATTCAAAACATGGAAGGTAATACAAATACCTTGAGAGGAAAATGCAGAAGCAGATACATCAGCTAACCTCGCAGCAGTCACAAAGGTCACAAACAACATATTCAACTGTTAGGATTTGAACCCACGACATTAGAGAAGCAAGAGAGGCGCTAGACCAAGTGAGTTAAGTAACAAACAAAGACAATGCAATTGTCGTTCATCTATTCCTTTCAGCGATCGTCCAGGACAGAAATGAGGTAAATTTCAAAAATTTAACCTGGGATTGGAGAAACGAAATCTTAAATTTTTTGCAGAATGGCACCGTACCTGAAGACAAGAAAACAGCTCAAGCACTTCGCTGTAAAGATGCACGGTACTGCCTCATTCGCAACTCATTATATCGCAAGATGTTCGGAGGGACCCTAGCAAAATGCCTTGGACCTAACCAAATGAAGTTTGTGATGAAAGAAGTCCACGAAGGACATTGTGGAAATCACTCAGGGGCGAGATCCTTGGTAAAACCTCTAATCAGAGCTGGATACTACTAGCCTAAGATGGAAGAAGAGGCCGAGAACTTCGTATCCAAATGCGATAGATGCCAAAGGTTTGCCAATAACATGCATCGACCAGCGGAATTATTGCATCCAATAATATCCCCATGGCCCTTCATGAAATGGGGTATGGACATAGTGGGACCTCTTCCCACAACTAAAGGACATGTACGGTTTTTGCTCGTGCTAACCGACTATTTTACAAAATGGGTAGAGGCAGAAGC
>ML384515.1:0-24633 GCA_005239525.1 Nicotiana knightiana | reverse complement strand
CCTTTTGGTCTAGTAAGGCCTTCAAACTCCTGACCTCTTCAGAAGCACGAGACAGCTGCTCCGCGAATGAGGACTCTAGGACGCTCTTATCCTTGTCTACCTGATCAGAGGATGTCTTCTCCCAACTCTACCGTCATGACCCTCACTTGCTGCTCCAAGTTACCTGCTTTAGCATGCCACTCCTTTACTTTCTGCTCCGTATGAGAAATCCTTTTCATAAGATCTGTGCCTATAAGATTGATCTACAAAAGGAAATCAATTAGATATGATAAGTACGACTACAAGAATGAATGAAAGAAAATATATTCTACCTTTAAAGAAGTATGAACGATCTCATTAGCCCATGTAAGGGAACTGTTGCTATCAAGCTTAGCTCTCTCTGTCGAACCTATCAACGGTTTCAACTACACATCAGGCTGGCTAGACTTTTTAAAAAGGCTACCCTCTGCCGGAACTTCTATCATCACCTGCCTCATCTCCCTGCTGGAAGACCCTACTTCTGAAACAGAAGGCGCAGAAGCAAGAACAGATGCATGTGCCACGGGCAAGGAAGTCTGAGGAGCCATAAAATCCATGGGAAAGGGAGCAATATTAGGAGCATGAATATACACGGGGGCAGGAGAAATAACTGGAACAGTGGAGGGGAGTTCTCTAAGAGAAGGAGAGAAAACAGCCAGGGGAGTTTCATCAGCAACATGATCAATGCTTTCCCGGAATAAATGATCAACAGAATCACACACGGGAGAGGGAGAAGCATCCCCAAGGGCAGAAAATTCAACTTCAGGTACGGAAGGATCAATAACAGGTGTAGACTCATCGTCTAATACCACCTTCCTTCTGCGTGACCTATGGATTAAAGAGCCCTTTTCTTCCTCCTCTTCTTCCGAGGTCCTTGACCCACTTGCTTTCCTCTTTGAAGAAGAAGAGCCTGAAATGATCTCCTGGGCCTGAGCCAGGGATAACTTGGGAACAGACGGGATGCAAGAACTCCATGAGCAGGAAACCTTGTCAAAAGGAAAGGGTTAAATAATGCTCAAAGGAAGAAACAAGTACAAACAAAAACATCACTTACCATGAGTCTTAACTCTCCAACCAAACCTCTCAGAGAGGTACTTCCATGAACGTTCTTCCAATGGAGCGATGAACAAAAGCTTTTCTACCCAATCTCTGAAATCGAAGACATTCTCGACGGTTCCCATGATTGCTGCAAAAAGAAGAAACAGCTACGATATTGATAAGATATCTAAAGCAAAAAAGCAAGGAATGTGAGCAAAAATGTACTCACATGGAAGATTCCACTTCTCAGGGAAGGGAAGATTCTCTTCACCTACTAAACCAGTAGTAGGAACAACAACATACCGAAGAAACCAACCTCGATCCTTATCATCTTCAAAAGTGACTAACACCCTTTTACTTCTAGCAGTTAGGGTAAGATTCCCTGACGGAACAATAATGGGGAATAGAGGTGAATAAGATGATGAAAGGTAAAGGGGATCGACGCTAAGGTAGCCAAGTATCTAATACATGCAACGACTCACCATACGAGAAGACTGACTAGTCCTAAGAAAATTTTGAAAAATCGACAGAGCTTGATGATTACTAGGTCGATGGGAGGCTTGAACCTTAATGTAAAGGGATAGGTCTAAACAAAAGAACGCCCCGTCTTGTAAGACATTATTCTTTGATTACTGTTTGTAACAATTACAGGAAAATCGAAACTCCAATAACAGTCCCTACGTATAAAAGGAATTAAACCTTCAGTGAGTTGGGTAGGGTACTTATCAGCACTATCAAGAGACGACAATGAATAAAGCTGATCTCTAAGGGCCTGACTATCCCTAGGAAAGGTGAACTCCGCAGGTACTATTTCATTGACCCTCGGTTCGCGTAAAGGTTCGTGATGTTCTCTACCTTTGGAAAAAGATCTAGAAGCCCTAGCCCTCGAAGAAGTTAAAGACCTAGAAGAAGGAGGGGAAGTAATTTGAGAAGAGGAAGAACCCCTTGAAGGAGTAGAACCTAAACTCCTCAACCTTCCGCCTCTCCTACTCCGCGTTGGAGCAGAAGAGGGAGTCAAATCATCTACATTTATGACTCTCTTAGATTGGTTTGAAGAAGACATATCTACAAAGACAAGGAAAAAGTTCTTTACAAATAAAGTGTGAAAGTTAGAAGTTTTTCATGAAAGAAAAGAAAATGGGTATTTTTACTCGAAGACAACCATCAAAAATGGGAAAAAAATGATGTGAAAGACATAATTGAAGATGACACTTCGTGACTAATGCAACCGCAAAAAGCCCTAAAGGCGCTGAACAATTGTAGAACCAACCCGGAAATGCCATGTGGCATAAGCATTACATGGAAGTGACAAGTGATGCCTACGTTCAGAAAAAGATGCAATGTTTCGAGTAAAGAGGCGGCAAAATATTCCCGCCATAAATGGGTATCCACTTACCAAATATTAATCGATAAATATATGGTAAGTGGGGGGACTATCTGTATTGGTAAAAACGAGCTTCACATGTGTAACAAATCTTGATGACTCGGCAGTTTACGTGGAGCAATGAAGACACAACAGCTAGACGGGACTCTATGAAGAGGTATGAGGCAAAGAGGCACGACAAATCTCACCCACAGGTTAATTAGATACGGAAGTCTCAACTGATTGAGAAGATGAAGAGACACGGTCAAAATGTATCTAGGCAGAACAAGGGGAATATTCAGAGTTCTTCAATTAGTGATCCACACGTTACACAACATTCACACAACAGTTACGGTTACTCATTGTAATGTTACATTAATGTCATAATTAGTCATTAATACTCAATCACTGAAAAGGGCAGACGTTATATTAGGAAATTCCCTATATAAGGGAGTAAAATATAACCTGTAAAAGACATCCGAACCACTATTGCAATACACTTTACTTTTCGAGCATCTCATTGATTTTTCTTTATTACTTACAATTATCAGTCTTGCCTTGGTTATTAGAAACTCGTGTTCATCCTAAAAATATCTTTGGTCAAAGGATTTAATTCTTTGGTTAAACATGTACCCCAGAGAAGCGAGTTCAGGTTGACCTGGTCCTATAGGTCATACTAGTGCAGTCGGTCGCCCCAGCTCAGCCCGAGACTAGGGCAGCAACTTTTGAGGGGAAGCAACTCAGGCTCGAGAGGTATAAGAAGTACCACCCTCCTACTTTAAGCGATTTGGCATCAGAGGATGCCCAAGGTTTTCTTGAGGAGTGCCACTGTATCCTCCATACTGTGGGTATTGTGGAGTCTAACACGGCCGCTTTCACTATATTCCAGCTTAAGGAAGCAGCTTATCAGTGGTGGTGAGCATGAGTTGGGTAGTCCGGCCGAGGCAGCTTCAGTCACTTGGGCACAGTTCTCAAATTTGTTCTTGAGGTTTGTTCCCCAGAGTCTTAGAGATGCATGGCGCTCAAAGTTTGAGCAGTTGTGCCAGGGTTCTATGACCATATTAGAGTATGTGGTCCCTTTCAGTGATTTGTCCAGGCATGCACTAGCCTTGGTTGCTACTCTTAGAGAGAGAGTCTATCGATTTATCGAGGGGCTCAACCTTGGTATCAGATTTAGCATGGCCCGAGAGTTGGAGATGGGCATCACATATAGAGGGTATATGGGCCCGGGAGAGAGAGGAGAGGGAGGATAAGAGGCCTCAAGATTCAGGCACATAGAGTGGTGCCCGTGCCCCAATTGCAGTTCGTTATGGTAGGGACTATGTGAGCCGCCTTATTCATTCAGCACTTCCAGCTTCTACTGGTATTCCAGAAACTCCTAGGCCCCACGATCCCTATTTTGCACCGTCATTATCTAGTGCACCTCCTGCACGAGGTGCTTTTAGTATTAAGTTTAGCCGATCAGGCCCTAGACATCCACATCATCCACATCAGCCACGTCCTCCGCATATTCCACCGGGTCCTCAGGCTTCTCAGTCCATGGTTACCGCACCAGTCGCCACTTCACCTGCACAACCAGCTAAAGGTGGGTGGTAGGGAAGGTAGAGGCCTCCTTAGAGGGGAGACCATGCCATATATTCTGCTCTTCCTACTAGGACAGAGAAAGTTGCATCCGACTCAGTTATCACAGGTATTATTCCGATTTTTCATAGAGAAGTATTAGTCTTATTTGATCCAGGCTCCAATTATTCTTATATTTCATCTTACTTTGATCCATATTTGGGTGTATCCCATGATTCCTTGAGTTCTCCCATCTATGTCTCCACACCTGTGAGAGATTCCCTTATTTTTGAACGTGTGTATCAGTCGTGTTTGGTTATTCTTAGTGGGTTTGAGACTAGAGCCGATATATTTTTTCTCAGTATGGTATATTTTGATGTTATTTTAGGCATGGTTTGGTTGTCTCCCTATCATGCTATTCTTGAATGTCGCGCTAAGACCGTGACACTAGTTATGCCAAGATTACCACGGTTGAGTGGAGAGTTACTTTAGATTATGTTCCTAGCAGGGTTATCTCATTTCTAAAGGCTCAGTGGATGGTTGATAAGCGGTGTGATACATATCTTGCATATGTGAGAGATGTCAGTGTTGATACTCCTACCGTTGATTTAGCTCCGGTAGTGAGGGATTATCTAGATATAGTTCCAGTGGATCTTCCAGGCATGCCGCCCGATAGGGATATCAACTTTGGTATTGATTTGTTACCGGGCACTCAGCCTATTTCTATTCCTCTATATCGTATGGACCCACCATAGTTGAAGGAGTTAAAGGAGAAGTCGCATGAGTTTCTAGATAAAGGTTTCACTCGACCCAGTGTATCACCTTCGGGTGCTCTAGTCATGTTTGTAAAGAAGAAGGATGGTTCTATGCGCACGTGCATTGATTATCGCTAGTTGATCAAGGTAGATTCGAAGAAGGTTGAATAAGTTTAGAGTTGGCCCACAACATCTTCAACTACGGAGATCCAGAGATCTCTTAGTTTGGCGGGGTATTATCATCGATTTGTAGAGGTTTTCTTGTCTATTGCAGCACCTGTGACCAGATTAACCCAGAAGGGTGCTCCGCTCAAGTGGACTAAGGAGTGTGAGGAGAGATTTCAAAAGCTCAAGACAGATTTGACTACAGCCCCAGTGTTGGTGTTGCCTTCGGGTTCGGGGTCCTACACTGTGTACTATGATGCGTCACATATCGGTCTTTGCGCGGTGTTGATGCAGGACGGTAGGGTGATTGCCTACGCGTCTAGAAATTTGAATGTGCATGAGAAGTAATATCATGTACACGACCTCGAGTTATAGCTATTGCTCATGCCTTGAAGATTTGGCGGCACTATTTGTACCGTATCTCTTGTGAGGTCAACACCGACCATCAGAGTCTACAACATTTGTTCAAACAGAAGGATCTTAACTTGCGGCAGTGGAGGTAGTTAGAGTTTCTTAAGGATTATGATATCACCATTCTATATCATCCCAGGAAGGACAATGTGGTGGTCGATGCCTTGAGTCACAAGGTGGATAGCTTGGGCAGTTTAGCATATCTATCGGTAGCAGAGAGGCCATTAGCCTTCGATGTCCAGGCCTTGGCCAACCAATTTTTTAGATTGGATGTTTTGGAGCCGAGCCGAGTTTTGGATTGTGTGGTTTATCGTTCTTCTCTTTATGATCGTATCAGAGAGCGTCAGTATAATGACCCTCATCTGCTTGTCCTGAAGAACACAGTTCAGCACGGAGATTCTAAGGAGGTCACTATTGGGAATGAAAATGTATTATAGATGCAAGGCAGGCTATGTGTGCCCAATGTAGATGGCTTGCGTGAGTTGATTCTCCAAGAGGCTCACAGTTCACGGTACTCCATTCATCTGTGTGCCGCTAAGATGTATCAGGACGTGAGGCAGTACTATTGGTGGAGGATGATGAAGAAGGACATAGTGGAATATGTAGATCGATGGCTATACTACCAGCATGTGAAGTATGAGCATCAACGGCCTAGTGGATTGTCATAGGTTAGAGATTCCAGAGTGGAAATGGGAGTGGATCACTACGGATTTTGTTGTTGGGCTTCCAGAGACTCGGAGGAAGTTCGATGTAGTAATGGTGATTGTGGATAGATTGACCAAGTCAACTTATTTCATTCCAGTGGTGACTACTTATTCTTCAGAGCAGCTAGCTCAGGTCTATATTCGCGAGATCGTCAGGCTTCATGGTGTGCCGATGTCTATCATCTCTGGCCGGGGTACATAGTTTACATCGCGGTTCTGAAGGGACATTAAGCATGAGTCAGGCACACCGGTGGAGTTGAGTACAACATTTGACCGCCGGACGGATGAACAATCCGAGCACACTATTTAGATATTAAAGGATATGGTTCATGCATTTTTATGGTGTTTGGGGGTTCTTGGATCAGCTCTTGCTGCTCGCGGAGTTTTCCTACAATAACTATTACCAGTCAAGAATTCAGATGGCCCCGTATAATGCATTGTATGGTAGGCGGTGCCAGTCTTCGGTGGGTTGGTTCGAGTCAGATGAGGCTAGGCTATTGGGTACATACTTGGTTCAAGATGCTCTGGAAAAGGTTAAATTGATTCAAGATCCAATTCGTACAACCCAATCTAGGTAAAAGAGTTATACGGATCAGGAAGTTCGCGATGTTGAATTCATGGTTGAGGAGCGGGTCTTGCTCCGGGTTTCACCCTTGAAGGGTGTTATGAGGTTCGGGAAGAAGGGCAAGTTGAGCCGTAGGTATATCGGAACTTTTGAGATTCTTGAGAGGGTTGGAGGGGTGGCTTATGGACTACCACCCAATCTAGTGGCAGTTCATCCAGTATTCCATGTTTCTATGCTCCAGAAGTAACACGATGATCCATCTCATGTGTTGAATTTCAACTCAATCCAGTTGGACAAGGATTTATCTTATGTTGAAGAGCCGCAGGCCATTTTGGACAAGCCAGTTCGAAGGTTGAGGTAACATTGCTTCAGCAAAGGTTCAGCGGAAAGGTCAACCAGTCGAGGAGGCAACTTGGGAGACCGAGCATGATATGTGTAGACGTTATCCTCATCTTTTCACCACTTCAGGTATGTCTCTATACTCGTTCGAGAACGAACATTTTTTTTAAGATGGGGAAGATGTAATGACCTGACGCTCATTTTGAATATTTTAGCCTCGATCCTGTAAATGTTTATTCATTTATGCTTTATTAACTTGTTGGGGTGGGTGGTTTTGGTTGCGAGTCAGTTTCAGAGTCAAATGAGACACATATTCCCTAAGTTGGAAGGTTTAAGTCATAGAATTTTACCGTAGTTTGACTTGTGTGAAGATGACTCCAGAATGGAGTTTTGACGATTTCAATAGCTCCATGGGGTGATTTGGTCTTAAGAGCATGTCTGGGTGTCGATTTGGAGGTCCGTAGGTCATTTCGGCATAACTTGTCGGAATAGGTTCGTAATGTCACTTATGGCTTGTGTACAAAATTTTAAGTCAATCGGAGTTGATTTGGTATGAATCGACATCGGGTTCAGAATTTGGAAGTTCATGATTTCTTAGGCTTGGTCTCCTTAACCTTCCTGAACCTCGAGATCTCTTTCTCCTTATCCTCTCTCTCCTCACCCCGAATATGCTCTAATCTCCACTACCTGCTAAAATGAAGTATCAGCCTGCAACTCCTGAGCCATGCTGAATCTAATATCATAACCGAGCCCCCGTATAAATCTGCGGACTCGCTCTTTGAGTGTAGGAACCAAAGTAAATGCATGACGTGATTACTCACTGAACCTGATGGCGTACTATGACACTATCATGGTGCCCTAACGCAATTGCTCGAACTCTGTGCGCCACGCATCCCGAAGGGTTTTGGGGAAAAAACTTTCTCAAAAACATCTCTAAAAATGAGCCCAAGTGGGTGGTGCTGCATCGGCTTGACTACCCTCCTCATAAACATTCCACAACTGTTATGCTGCCCCCGAAAGCTGAAATGTAATAAAAGAAACTCCGCTCACCTCCACATATCTCATGGTGAAGAGAATACAATGACACTTCTCTAGAAAGCAGTATTGGTACACATTGATACCAAAACCAAAAATTAATGCATAAGATCCTAGCACAAACTACGTAGCCCAGAAGCTCATAAACCACTGTATTTCCTCTGAAGCACCCCATAATGCCGAAATCGAGATACCAACTCTGAAGAGACCTTCTATGAGTCTAAACTTGTTTCTCTAACCTCTCTAATGCTGAACTGTAGAATTATTAATGACGTAGAAGTACAAAAAGTCCCAGCATTATCCCATACAAATCTCAGATCTTAATCATATACAGATTCTGGGGAACCCTTCAATACCACATATACATCGCAGGATAGAACTGATAAAACACATGACTCTACAATATGATCAGCAATAGTGGACTCCCCCTACTTGGCGTGAAGACATAGGACACAACATCCAATGATCCACAATACTAACCCTCATAGCGTGTACAACACCAATCATGAGATACCTCAAATAATCTACTAAGTGCATACCCATCCTCGTGATAGTCAAACTCGCTTCTTCAATGTCTTGAATGTTAATATGTATCTTTCACTAAGTAGATACCCCAAATGAACCACATAGTCTCCAATACCACCCACTATCCTCAAATCATCATCCACATCATGACCTACCACGATCGCGACAATTAGGCAACCAATTAAATCTTCCCAAGTTCGTATGTATCAATCAGATTCCAGAACCCGCTGTACCCCTATGTGAACAACTGACTGGTCTCTTAATACATCCACATCCTCAGCCCGGATGACACATTGAGACAATTTTTTAGCATCCCTGCCTCCCTTGTAGCCCATCCACAACATCACAAACGTCGGCGCATAACTGATACCAAGTGTGCAATATCATACATGAGTGGATGCAAAGGAATATAAGATATATACTTCAAGCTGAATCAATGCCGCACGATATGGAATGAAAAAGTGGAATTTCCTAATAGTTTTGTAGCCTCTAGAAGATAAGTACATACATTTCTGTATCGATCTGCAAGACTCTACTACACCTGCTTATGACTCATAGCACCTATGAACCTAGAGCTCTGATACCAACTTGTCACGACCTCAATTTTCCACCTTAGGACGTCGTGATGACACCTAGTCTTTAATACTAGGTAAGTCTAACACATACTGATTTTAATGGATTTAGCTAACTTAACTGCAATACATTAAATAATATTTGTAATAACATAGCTGAACCAACATAAGAAACAAGTTCCACCCAGGCATACCTTGAAGTCTTCAATCGCGCATACATAAGTATCAAATCAACTCGATCATAAGTACCTGGATCTGCACAAAAATCTGCGGAAGTGTAGCATGAGTACACCACAGCAGTACCCAGTAAGTATCAAGCTTAACCTCAGTAGAGTAGTGACGAGGCCAAGTCAAGAAACCTACCAGACATGTAAATCTATGCATGATATAACTTAAAGCTAACAATGGAAAGAACATCAATGTGAGACCAAGTACAGAAGGATAAAAAATTTACAATCAACACTGGAAATAATAGAAGCATGAATAGAAACAAGAAATGATCGAGTAATAAAGAAACGGATGAAAACTCTTCCTAATGCACAAATTACAACTAGAATTAGCCAAGGTACCACTCCTAATAATCTCAAACTATAAGTCACAACCTTCGAGTCTTACATGTATGGAAGCCCGTGCCCATATTTTTCCAAATCACTTATGCACGAAAAAACCCACGTGCCACCATGTACCTCGTATCCGTGTCAAATGCTAATTAGAATGTGCAAGATATTTGTGTCATGAAAACCCAATTGGATACAATCGCTCGAATAGTTTAATTAAGTTAGCTTCATATTTTACTTTTGGTTTGTGAATTTTATATGTTAAATGTGATGATTTATATAAATATAAAGTGTTTTTATGTATAGAAATGATTCGGGAGCAATTGGAGGCTAAACGTGCGAAATTAGAGCTAAAACGAATGAAAACGGACAAAGGAGCAGTTGGGCGCCACAGGAAGCGCCTGGAGCCACCTGCGGCGTTGGAGGAAGTATTGATCTATGAATCAATGCCGTGGCTGGTGCCTGGCGCTGACCAGGGCGCCAGTGACGGGAAATTTTCCTATTTTTATCGGGACACGATTATTTCGGCCCTAGACCTACCCAACACGTATAAAAGAAAGACTCAACTTATTTGTGAGGGGGTTGACGCCACTTTGGAGGAAAGATACACATGAGAACGTTAGGAAGTGGAGAAATCTCAGTTTTCTTCATCTTTTTCTAGTATTTTCAATTATTCAACACTTACGAATTTGTTTGATTACAACATGAGTGGCTAAAAATCCATTGTTCTGGGGTTGTGATTTATCCATGAATATTGTTGTTTAAAGTTAGCTCAACCTTGATTATAATTCACTAATTTTTGGTTGTTTCTTCAATTCTGTGATTAATTGCTTAATTTTCTGGCCAACATTTAGGTTCCATTTACTATCTATGCTATGCTTGGGAAAGCCGTGTATAGATTAGAGAAGAATTGAAGAGAGCGCGATCTTAACTCTTAGGGGGAGTGGATTTGTGGTTAGGATAGGAATATACCTAGTCACCATGTTTAATTACATATCGTAATCTTAATGCGTTCTTAATATACTAATTTCATAGGAATATAGGCGTTAATTTATTTTGAATAGGCGAGTAGTACTTCGGGAGAAGGCTATGAGAGAAATTAGCGATTAATTAGAAACCATGAGTGAATTGTATGAAAGGGAGAGTTAACTAGATCACAATATGATTGGTGAATTGATCACAACCTTGGAATATTTGTCTCTACTGAATAAACAACAATCAACTTGTTACTTGATAATTTAGTCATTACTTAGGATCGTAATTTAATATGGTCATATTTTTTGATTTTGGCTTGATAGAATAACAACTTTAGTGATTTAGTGAGTATTTGATACAAGTCTATGTGGGTTCAACACTTGAATCATCATATTATTACTTGTACGACCACGTATACTTGCGTGTGTGTTTGGGAACGACAAGTTTTTGGCGCCGTTGCTGGGGACTTAAAAATTAACTACTTTCTAGTTTTTGCTTTAATTGTTTATTTTGTCCAGTCTAACGTTACATGATTGTTGCTCTAATCTCAGGAGCTTCAATTGAATGCATAGGGTCAGAAGCCAGGACAAACTCAACGGCTTTGACCCCGAACCTGAGAGAACATTTCATAGGAGCTTGAGGGAAGCAAGGGATACAAATAATATTCAGGCACTCGTTCAATTTCCTGTGAATATGGCAGAGGAGCAACATATGGTTGTTCAGGAGGTAGCAATGCCCAATATTTCTAATGTTACCTCCAACATCGTGAAGCCTAGAATCACTGGGCACTTTGAGCTGAAACAGAACATGATCCAGCTACTTCATGCAAATGGACAGTTTATGGGTCTTCCACATGAGGATCCACAACAACATATTTTGAACTTCTTGGAGATTAGTGATACTTATATCACTAAAGGGGTCACTCCAGACTATGTGAGGCTCATACTTTTTCCATTCTCTCTATTGGGCGAAGCAAAGCGATGGCTGAAGGCAGAACCAGCTAATTCCGTTACATCATGGAATGATTTGGCAAGAAAATTTCTGGCAAGGTTCTTTCCTTCAGGAAAAAATGCAAAGATCAGAAGTGAGATAGTTGCCTTTAAATAGAAAGCATGAGAATCTTTATACTCAGCTTGGGAAAGGTTCAAGGGGTTACTCAGAGGTTGTCCTCATCACAATCAGACGAACGAAGTGTTAGCTCGCACGTTCATAGAAGGGCTCCATCCTGAAACAAAAATTGTGGTAGATGCTGCAGCTGGGGGACAAGTGTTGGAGAAAAGCTTTGACGAGATATATGCATTATTGAACCAATTCTCCAAAAGCAATCCAGATTGGCAAGGAGAGATGGGCAGACACACAGCGCAAAAGTCTGCAGGGGTTCTTGAGTTAGATGCCGTCTCGACATTATCAGCGCAAATTTCCACACTGACCAACCAAGTCAATAAGATGACCTTGGTTATTAACAAGCAACAAGCCCATCAAATGCAACATGTTCAAGTATTTTGTGAAGTATGTGGAGAGGGTCACCCGAGTGATTTATGCCCAGCTAATCCAGAGTCTGTCTGCTTTGTGGGTAATGCAAATAGGGGTCAGGCAAATCAATATGGGAACACTTATAATCCCAATTGGAGGAACCACCCAAACTTCTTGGGGTGGAAATCAAAGCACTCAAAATCAATACCGGCCTCAAGCACCTGAACAACAATACATGCCACCTCAGGCTGAACAATAAGTTAGCCTAGAGGAAATGATGAAGAAGTTAATGGCTGATCAGCAAGCCCTCAATCAGAAATTAATGGCAGATCAATAGGCCTTCACTCAGAAAATGATGGCTGACCAACAATCCCAAGCCGTAGCAATGAGAAATTTGGACTGCCAAGTGGGACAACTTTCCAGTGCCCAAAATACCAGACCAGTGGGAGCTCTTCTAAGCGACACTGAGGCTAATCTTACAGTTGGCTGATCGCTCTCTTGCTCATCCTGAAGGAGTGATTGAAGATGTGCTAGTTAAAGTGGGCTTTTTCATATTCCCTGCTGATTTCATTATCCTGGATTACGAGCACGATTAGGAAGTCCCATTTATTTTGGGGCGTCCCTTCTTAGCCATCGGCCGATCTATTATTGATGTTTATGAAGGGAAGATGGCGATGAGGGTAGGTGATCGAGTGGAGGTATTTAATGTATATAAAGCACTCAAATTATTAGCCAACTATGAAGAGCTATCCACGATTTCTATGGAGGAAAGCGATGCTGCATCATTGGTTCCTTATATGAGCCCTGTTGACCTTTTTGAACGAGCTTTGATTGGGGATGAAAAATATAGTGAAGATGAAACGAGGGGAGAAATTGAGCAAGTACTTAATATGTCCTGTAGTTATATCCACGAGTTAGGAGAATTTGAGGAGCTGAACAAGCCTGTTACTCTGACCCCTCATAAGCCATCTATTGAAGAAGCTCCAAAGCTAGAATTTAAGCCTCTTCCAGCACATCTGTGCTATGCTTATTTGGGGAACTCTTAGACATTGCTCGTGATTATCTCATCCAGCCTTATTAACACCTAAGAAGAGAAATTGCTCACAGTACTTGGAAAATTGCACACATTAAGGGAATCAGTCCATCCTTTTGCATGCATAAATCTTCTTGGAAGATGGACACTGCCCTAGTGTTGAGCAGCAAAGGAGGTTAAATCCCATTATGAAATAAGTCGTGAAGAAGGAAGTAATAAAATTTCTTGATGCAGGTTTCATCTTTCCTATTTCTGACAGCAACTGGGTAAGCCCGGTTCAATGTGTGCCCAAAAGGGGGGGGGGGTGACTGTTATTGAGAATGATAAAAATGAGCTAATTCCTACTCGCACTGTTACGGGATGGAGAGTTTTCATTGACTATCGAATGCTCAACAAGGCAACTCGCAAGGACCACTTCCCACTTCCCTTCATTGACCAAATGTTGGACAGATTAGCGGGACATGGATATTATTGCTTTCTTGATGGTAACTTGGGATACAATCAGATTGTCGTATGCCTAGAAGATCAGGACAAGATCACGTTTACTTGTCCTTATGGAACCTTTGCTTTTAAGCGAATGTCGTTTGGTCTTTGTAATGCACCAGCTACTTTCCATAGATGCATGATGGCTATTTTCATTGATATGGTGGAAAAATTCATGGAAGTGTTTATGGATGATTTCTCAGTCTTTGGGTCATCTTATGATGATTGTTTGAAAAATTTGAGCATGGTGTTAACGCATTGTGAAGAAACAAATCTGGTCTTGAATTAGGAGAAAAGTGTCACTTTATGGTACGGGAAGGCATCGTTTTGGGTCACAGAGTGTCTAGGAGTGGCATTGAAGTTGATAAGACAAAAGTGGAGGCGGTTGAAAAATTACCTCCACCAATTTCTGTGAAGGGTGCCCGGAGTTTCTTGGGACACGCGGGATTCTATAGGCGCTTTATTAAAACAATTTCTAAAATTGCTACTCCTTTGTGCAGGCTGCTCGAAAAAGATGTAAAGTTCAATTTTGATGAAGCCTTCCTGAAGGCATTTGAAGAACTCAAAAAGAAATTGGTAGCTGCCTCCATAATTGTTGCACCAGATTGGTTCCTATCATTTGAACTTATGTGTGATGCAAGTGACCATGCTATTGGGGCAGTGCTAGGCCAAAGGAAAGACAAGTGTTTTATTTCATTTACTATGTGAGTAAGACTCTTGATGATGCACAACTGAATTACACCACCACTAAGAAGGAGCTGTTAGCTATTGTGTTGGACTTTGAGAAATTTCGGGCGTACTTGGTGGGAACAAAAGTCATAGGCCATACCAACCATGCAACAATCAGGTATCTATTTATAAAGAAAGAATCTAAATCTAGATTGATGCACTAGGTTTTGTTGTTGCATGAATTTGATGTGGAGATAAGAGACCGAAAGGGCACTGAGAACCAAGTAGTTGACCATCTATCAAGGCTGGAAAATCATGACCACGTGGAGGAGGGTGGACAAATCAAAGAAGTGTTTCCTGATGAGCAACTTTTGTTGTGACCCAAGACCCTGCTTCGTGGTGTGCTGATTATGTGAATTATCTTATGAGTGGGGTACTCCCTCCAAAAATTGTATCTGAGGCAAGAAAGAGGTTCTTACATGATGTAAAGTTCTACTACTGGGATGAGCCATATTTGTACAAACAATGTGCTGATCAGTTGATGAGGAGATGCATTCCAGATAAAGAGGTAGAATTAGTGTTGTATGATTGTCACGGGGGCCATCATGGAGGAAATAGAACAACGGCAAAAGTACTACAATCTGGGTTCTTTTGGCCAACTCTATTCAAAGACGCCCATGCATTTGCTAAGATGTGTGGCCAGTATTAGAGAACAAGAACGATCACAAGGAGGCACGAGATGCCTTTGAATAATATCCTAGATGTTGAGATTTTCAATGTGTGGGAGATAGATTTTATGGGACCATTCCTATCGTCCAGAGGAAATAAATACATTTGCTAGCAGTTGACTATGTGTCAAAATGGGTAGAGGCGATTGCATTGCCGACAAATGATGCCATGGTTGTAGCTGCGTTTTTGAAGAAGAACATATTTTAGAGGTTTGGGACTGCACGTGCCTTGATTAGTGATGAAGGAACCCAGTTTTTCAATCGATTGTTGAATAACCTTCTAGCTAATGGAGTTCGCCATAGAGTTGTGACAGCATATCATCCTCAAACGAGTGGACAAGACGAGGTGTCAAACATAGTAATAAAGAAAATATTAGAGAAGATTGTGAGTGTGAACAGGAAGGATTGGGCTGCAAAGTTAGATGATGCTTTATGGGCATACTGAACCGCTTACAAAATGCCAATTGGGGCGTCACCATACAAGTTAGTCTAAGGGAAGGCATGTCACTTTCCTGTTGAACTTGAACACAAAGCATATTGGGCCATTAAGAAGCTGAACATGAACCTTGAAACCGCAGGTGAGAAAAGACTTCTGCAGTTGAATAAGTTAGATGAGTTCAGGCTGCACTCTTATGAGAAAGCTAAACTTTACAAAGAAAAGACAAAAAGATAGCATGACAAGTACATTAAGCCGCGTCATTTTGAGCCAGGCCAATAGGTATTATTATTCAATTCTAGATTGAGGTTGTTTCCTGGGAAGCTAAAATCTAGATGGTCAGGCCCATTTGAGGTGGTGAGAGTCATTCCTTATGGTGCACTTGAGTTGCGAGCTATACACGGTGAAAGAAAATTTTTGGTGAATGGGCATAGAGTCAAGCACTATTGGGGAGGAGCCATGAATCGTGAGAAAATCAAAGTTGTACTCGTTGATGAGTAAGGCGAGACTCTGCGTCGTGCCGCGACATTAAATCAGGCGCTTGTTGGGAGGTAACCCAATTTTTAATATTTTCATAGTTAACTTCTTTATTGTTTTTATAGATAGAGTAGATAGATTTTACATTTTCTTTGTAGGAATAGAAATTATAGATATAATTGTGTAGGACATGTAATTGAGTATATAAAAGATTAGGGGGATCGGGATGTTAATAAATAAAAAAAATTAATTTTCGGCGAACCAGCGCCCAGATCAGCGCGCAGCGCTGCCTGGGTGCTGAAAACAGTATGTAAAATTCCCCTAGCGCGAGGCATAGCATGAGGCGCCGGGCTAGGGGGGTCAGGTAATTTTTTTTTGTTTATTTTCATTTTTCTTTTTCCTTTTTAGAACCCATACCCATTTAACCCAACCCAAATGCCCACTTATACTAACATTATAACCCATCTCCCACCCAAACTCTAATTTCACAAAACCAAAGAAAGAAACAAAAATTTATTCTCCTCTCCACTGTCGCGTCCTTCTTCCTCCCTCTCAAAAAATTTTCTCAAGTTTTTTTTTCTTGCTCTCCTTCTCAAATCCACAGTTATGTTCTTCTTGCTCTTATTCTTCTTCTTCTTGTGTTAATTTGTAGATAACAAGGTACATCCCATTCCCCAAGAGCCCTAATCCCAATTTTTTCCCATTATAGAGTTCTTAAGAAAATTTATGGTGGGTGGATTGAAGTGGTTGAAACTATGTGATTATGGTGTACACGAAGTAGTAAACTAGAAGTCCCTCTACTTCGTTAAAAATTGGGAGGGCCACCATCTTCCACCCACAATTTGTTTGTAAAAATGTTTGAATGATGATTTTGGGTACAACGGTGAAGTCTGAGTAACCGAGTGTTTTTGTGTATGAATCTGGGATAAGTGTGGGGTGTGTAGGGATGATTTTACATGCTAGGGATTGAGATTTGTTGAAAAATCATGTTCCTACATTATGTATCTTATGTATTGTATGTGTAGAATTGTTGTAGAATTAGCTAATGTAGTGTAGTTGTGTAGTTGTAGGAAGTGGAGTCACACATGCCTCTTGCTTACATTGAAGTGAATTGGCGTATACATGATCAATTACTTGTATGAGTAGCATGGCGAAGTCTTGAGTACCCATATCTTTGGCATGCAACACTTATACTTTTCGAATAAAAAAATCATGAAATATTGTACATGGAACCTTTGGTTTTAAAGTGTCGGGTCCTTGTATGACTTGCACGTCAACCTTAGGTATAATACTTGATGAGTTCTCATGTGCATATATTCTTATTGTGTTTCAGGATACAAATGGCTTGTGATGGTGCTAACAAGGGCAAGGGCATTGGCAAGTCCTTCTCCACCTCTCCTGCACCCAAAAAGAGAAAGCAAGGAGAAGGCTCCTCACGACAAGCTAAGGGCAAACAACCGGCCAAGGGATCTCAGCCGTCACCGTTGAGACCTAGGCCCCGGTTGGACTTGATTAATGATGCGACAATTTCTTGGCACATGGACTTTGTGGCATATAGTTGATACATCTCCGATATGGGGATAAATACCATATCTTTAGAGAGGAAGTTTTCGGAGGTAATTGGCCAACTCCGCGCAAGAAATATGGAAAAGCTCTTGAAATGCCCCGGACATGCAAATTTAAGCATGGTATGGGAACTTTATGCAAATTGGTGGCAAGGGCATGGCACCTCACGTGTACAGGGAGTAGATGTGCCAATGAATATCGAGGCCTTATGCAAATATTTGGGGGTTGAGGATGTTGGCCCAAGAAGACTACAAAAATTTGTCCGAAGTCCGAAGTACACCTTGATACGTCACACTCTTTGTGGCATGGACTCTAATGCAAAGTGGACCAGACAACAAGGTAATATTCATCTTCACATGGTCCGCTCGGATTTCAACAAGACTGCCAAGGTATGGCAGAACCTTGTACAGGCCAAACTCATGCCCATAGAGCACAATAGCGATTTCACTCCAAGTCCAAGGAGATGTTGGGGATTGCAACTAGCAGTCCCGTTCATTCATCAGAGGACGTCAACACAGTCCGAGACTCAAACACAGAGGATGATGGGGGTGATGAGGTTATGGGGTCCATGGCCTTGGTGCCTCTAGGCCCAGATGATGATGAGCCTGCAACAGCTGATATGGAGGACTCCGAGTGACAGAGAGTTTTCTTTTCACCCTACTTTGTTTTTCATTCTTATATGCATCGGGGACTATGCCTGTTATAAATGTGGGGTGGGAAGAATACTACTTGTGGAGTTGTTGTATAACTTGTATAGATGTGTTTTGTTTTTATTAGTTTTAATTAGTCTTGTTTAGTTTAGTTTTAGTTAGTTTGTTTTACAAAAATGAAAAAAAAATAGAAAAATATCGGACTTTTCCCAACGATGGATCTCTTGGACAATTTTCTTGAGGGATAAAGTCCGATTAAAAAAAAAACACCAAAAAGATTTTTTTTTAAAAATAGCTAGGTAGTATCCCTTGGGTTTTCTTTGGGCACCGTTTTTTTTCCAAGGGTGTAGCTTGAACCGGGTACTTTAATTTTTTTTAGAAGTAGTTAGGAAGAAACTGAGTGACTTTGATGAGGTGACATACATTTTGTTCTCCCTTGTAATTGGTTTGACCTGTGAAGCCTAAGTAAAAGATAAATAGCCTATTTTTTGACGCCTTAACTCAGTTGTTTGACTTGTATGCCACATAGTGTAATATTGATTAATTTTCTCAATTATGTGTTCTTGCTTGACTTGAGAGTTGAACGAAACCATTGTGAATGAGTAATGTGCAATGTGTGTGTTAGGCCCACTGATGTTCTATGCTATCCTGTGTAGTATAGAACTTGCTCCGTGTGTTAATCGAAGAGAAATTGTAGGTTATGCTAATCTAGGAGATGACGTAGGCATTTTCTTGCTTGATCCTGGATGTTCTTGTCACATAAAAATAAAATTTTCCGTTGCTAGACCCTTTGAGCCTATAGACCTTTTCTTTGGCACCCATATTACAAGTCGTACCCCTATTTTGTTCTTAATTTGAGATTGTTGAACCTTTACCTCCTAAGGCACTTAGTCGCTAAATGAAGTAAGGTGAGATATTGGGGATTAGTTTTTGAATGGAGCCATTGAAGGGCCCGTTGGTGCACTAAAGTTGAAATCAAAAGTCACTAGCCAATGAACTTTAATGTATGGAGTGTGTGTAGAAAATGCAAAAAAAATAAAAAGAAAAAGAAAAAAATGATAGTGAAAGTATGTAGAAAAAGATATACACTTCCACTTCTTATTTAATTATGCTAGTGGAGTATATAAGTGCTTAATTGAAAAGGGTTATGTTGTATGTAGGTTGTGGCAAGTGAATTGGTTGAGAAAAATATGTGTTTGAATTGTGAGTGTAGTGTATTAAAGTGCTTAGGAGGGTTAGTCACTACTAAATATATCCTACCCGTCCCTTAGCCTACATTACAACCTTAAAGTCCTAATTGATCCTAGATTTGGTTAACCTAAATTAGTATAGATCTACACTACGGGCAAGATTATGGTACGATCAAGGGATGCATATGAATTATTTGTGAGAGTGAGTGGAATTTTGTTCAATTGTGTGATGTCCTCAATTTATATTCAAAAAAGCATATTTAAATGTGTGGACTAGTCTATACTCACTATTTTGTTTGTTGGTATGGGCACATGATCTCATGAACGATTGGTAATGTTGTAAACTTTCTTGTTGGGTAAGTGCGTGAGTTGAGAGGGCTTAGTGGTTACAAGTTGACTCTTGAGGTCGGGTGGTTGCAATTAGGTTATTTGAGTGATTGATTGAATCGTTATACTTGGGCATGTCTAAAAAAGGGAAGAATGTGAATTTTTGTATGTTCATGCTTGATTGCCGATATCAATCATAGTCAAGGGTAAAGTGTGTGATTACAAGTAAAAGTGCTCCTTTATAGTGAACTTTGTTCGTTGTTGAAGGGTAGTAGTTGTCCCATTGCTCGAGGACGAGAAAAAGTCTAAGTGTGGGGTGTTGATGTTTAGCTTAAAGTATATGTTTTTATGTATATCACCTCACATTTTACTTTTGTTTCGTGAATTTTTGATGTTAAATGTGATGAATTATATTAATATGAAGTGTTTTTATGTGTAGGAATGATCTGGGAGCAATTGGAGGCGAAACATGCGAAATTAAAGCAAAAACGAACGGAAACGGACAAAGGAGCAGTTGGGCGCCACAGGCAGCACCTGGAGACACCTGTGTCGCAGGAGGCAGTATTGATTTATGAAGCAGCGTCGTGGCTGGAGCCTGGCGCTGACCAGGGTGACAGTGACGGGAAGTTTTCCTATTTTGCTCGGGACACGGTTATTTCGGCCCTAGACCTACCCAACACGTATAAAAGCAAGACTAAATTTATTTATAAGGGGGTTGACGCCACTTTGGAGGAAAGATACACACGAGAACGTTAGGAAGTGGAGAAATCTCAGTTTTCTTCATCTTTTTCTAGTATTTTCAATTATTCAACACTTATGAATTTGTTTGATTACATCATGAGTGGCTAAAAACCCATTGTTCTGGGGTTGTGATTTATCCATGAATATTGTTGTTTAACGTTAGCTCAACCTTGATTATAATTCACTAATTTTTGGTTGTTTCTTCAATTCTGTGATTAATTGCTTAATTTTCTGGCCAGCAGTTAGGTTCCATTTACTATCGATTCTATGCTTGGGAAAGCCGTCTATAGATTAGAGAAGAATTGAAGAGAGCGCGATCTTAACTCTTAGGGGGAGCNGTGGCTAAACACCCATTGTTTTGGGGTTCTGATTTAGCCATAAATATTGTTGTTTAACATTAGCTTGACCTTGATTATAATTCACCAATATATGGTTGTTTCTTTCTTCAATTCTGTGTTTAATTGCTTAATTGTCTAGCCAACAGTTAGGTTCTATTTACTATCTATGCTATGTTTTGGAAAGGCGTGTATAGATTAGAGAAGAATTGAAGAGAGCGCGATCTTAACCCTCAAGGGGAGTGGTTTGTGGTTAGGATAGGAATATACCTAGTCACCGTGCTTAATTACATATCGTAATCTTAATGCGTTCTTAATATATTAATTTCATAGGAATATAGGCGTTAATTTATTTTGAATAGGCGAGTAGTACTTCAGGAGAAGGCTATGAAAGAAGTTATCGATTAATTAGAAACAATAAGTGAATTTTATGAAAGGGAAAGCTAAATAGAACACAATATGATTGGTGAATCGATCACAACCTTGGAAGATTTGTCTCTACTGAATAAACAACAATTAACTCATTACTTGATAATTTAGTCATTACTTAGGATCGTAGTTTAATATAATCATATTCTTGGATTTTGATTTTGGCTTGATTGAATAACAATTTTAGTGATTTAGTGAGTAGTTGATACAAGTCTCTGTGGGTTCGACACTCGACTCATCATTTTATTACTTGTACGATCACGTATACTTGCGTGTGCGTTTGGGAGCGACAATACGATAAGACATAATAACACCTTGAATAAAGTAGGGAATCAAATGAGAAAACGAGATTATTTTAGAAATTAGTTGGGTGAAGAAAATAACATTTTCAAATAAAATAAAGCATCGGATAAGCTACGGAATTAATATAGAATTTGTTAAATTAAACATAATAATAATTTTTAAGCAAAATAAAAACATCAGATAAGGTAAGGAGTTTAAGTTGAGAAATCAATTAAAGTGAAATATGACATCTATTAAGAATAGTAAAGTACCGAATAAAACAACGAGTTTTAACTTAAGAGTCACATAATGTAAGCATATTAATAATTCTTTTATTTAACGATTATGTTACCAACAACTCAGCAGGCCGCTGGGACCAATACCAAAGTATACACAAGAAGTCTAGAAGTGTAGTATGAGTACAACCGACCCAATGTACTCCGTAAGTGTCGAGCCTAACCTCGACGAGGTAGAAACGAGGCTATGACAGGACACTCACTTAATTTAACCTGTACAAACTTGTGCATATGTACAACAACACAAAACATAGATTTAACAATGTACAATTGGGGGAAGGACATGGGAAAAAAGGAAAAGATATGATAACTATGACAGACATGACATCACAAGATAGACAAATAACTCATTACAAAATGAAGACAGATAAACATACGGTATAAAGATGGTATGACATCACCCTTCGTGCTTTTAATCTCACCCTTACCAAGAGATGATGACATAAGTATATGAAATGGCACGACATCACCCTTCGTACTTTTACTCTCGATTTTGCCCATGTAACAATGAATAATTGATATAGATGGCACAACATCACCTTCCTACTTTTACTCTCAATCTCACCATGTAACAACGGATAAACGATATAGATGGTACGACATCACCCTTCGTGATTTAATTCTCTTCCTCACTATGTATTAAATAATAAACAAGATAATTCAATGGCACGACATCACCCTTCGAGCTTTAACGCTCTCCCTTACTATGTAGCAAAGAGAATGTAAATTTGGGAGATAAATAGCGTAGAAAATGTGCTTTACGTCAAATATGATGCCAAGATACCAAATCTCAACTTCCAAAATACTCCACCATTACTAATTAAGCAATAATCATGGGAGAAATAATCAAAAAAGTGATAATTTAACCTAAACATGGATATCATAATTAAAAAAGTAACAAATCACAAAGAAACAAGTTCCACCCAGGTATACCTTGAAGTCTTCAGCCGCGCAGACATAAGTCTCAAACCAACTCGATCATAAGTACCTGGACCTGCACAAAAATATGCAGAACTTAGCATGCGTACACCACATCGGTACTTAGTAATTATCAAGCCTAACATCGATAGAGTAGTGACGGGGCCAAGTGAAGACACCTATTAGACATGTAAACCTATGCAGGATATAACTGAAAGTTAACAATGGAAATAATATCAATGTAAGACCAACAACACAAGGATCACAAATTTACAATCAACAGTGAAAATAATAGAAGCACAAATAGCAACAAGAAATAAACGAGTTTAAAGAAATTGATGACAACTCAATCAATCAAATCGTTCCTAATGCACAAATTACAACAAGAATTACCCGAGGTACCACTCCTCGTAATCTCAAATCATAAGTCACAACTTTCAAATCTTACACTTATGGCACCTTGTGCCCACATTTATCCAAATCACTTTCGCACGAAAAATTCCACGTGGCACCATGACCTTTCAACCTTTTCAAATGCTAATTAAAATGTTCATGAGATTTATTATATACAATAAGGCATAATAACAATCTTGAATAAAGTAGGGAATCAAATGAGAAAATAAAATTATTTTAGAAATCATTTGGGTGAAGAAAATAATATTTTTGAATAAAATAAAGCATCAGATAAGCTACTGAATTAAATATAGAATTTGTTAAATTAAAACATAATAATGGTTTTTAAGTAAAGTAAAAACATCAGATAGGGTAAGGAGTTTAAGTTGAGAAATCAATTAAAGTGAAATATGAAATCTATAAAGAATAGTAAAGTACCGAATAAAACGACGAGTTTTAACTTAAGAGTCGCATAATGTAAGCATGTTAATAATTCTTTTATTTAAAATCGTTATGTTACCAACAACTCAATAGGGTATGAGATAACGACTCTGCGCAGTAAATTCATTTTGAATATCAATTCACCAAGTAACCACGAAACACAGATTGGCACGTTGAAGTAATACCACAGTTCACGTAGGATGCATGACTCACACAAGATATAACAACAACAACATGTACAACACACACAATCTGTTGCGGCGTGCAACCCCATCCCACCTTATAATTATTTATCAATATCATAATCCTCCCTTATTCCACCAATGTATCAATAAGTAATATCAAGTATTACATACACAAACAGTTGCGACGTGCAACCCGATCCCACCATATCATTTATCAATAATACAATCCTCTCTTATTTCACCCGTTGCGACATTCAGCCCGATCCCACCGTATCATTTATCAATAACACAATCCTCCCTTATTTCAACCGTTGCTGCGTGCAACTCGATCCTGATAAGTAGGGATTTTGACCTCTTATTTTCTCTCTTTTACTTGCGTTTTATGTCGAAAATGCTTAAAGGTATTCCCGAAAACTAATAAAATGTGCTTCCTTACAGGAATGTTGCAATATGAGCCAAAGGAATCAAAATCAACTCACAAAGGAGTCAAAAGTGATCAAGAACCAAAACAGGGCATAAAGACTAACTATGCGGACCACATAATTCTAGTGCGGCCGCATAAGGAAGGTTCAGAGACTGAGAATTGTGCAAGTCAAGTGGTGCGGACCACAAAAATATTGTGCAGCCTCAAAATCCTATGTGCGGCCGCACTCAATATTATGTGGACCGCAATAGTGAAGATTCAGAGAGTTAGGTTCAAGTCCAAAAATAAGAAGTGTAGACCGCATCATTTTTATGCGGTCGCATAATCAAGAGCGCGGCTGATGCGAGACTAAATTGCATAGTTTAACATGTGATATACCTTACATTTTATGCGCATTAATGATAAAATTACACTTGTTATGTGCTTAATGGGGTTTATTTCATACGTAGGTGAAGTGGAGATGGAAACAGAGCTAAAAGGATGCAAATACGTCGAAAAATACGCGAAAGGAGACACCCGGGCGATAGAGCCAAACACACTGACCCTGCCTGGCGTTAGCCAGGCGTTTGGGCTGA
>ML384514.1:82111-105751 GCA_005239525.1 Nicotiana knightiana | reverse complement strand
GTTGGTTTTTGAGGGGAATAATTGAAATAAGGAGAAAGGTGCACTGTGTTGAAAAGTAAGAGTGCCGAGGTGGTTCAATCTCGAGTTGAGGGGATCTCCGAAGCGAGTTCGGGCACAGCCCCAGAACCGTCTGGTGAACAGAACGTACCTTGTGCTGAAAAGCACTTGGTAGATGAGTCCGAAGAACCCAACCCTAAGGATCCTCGAAGGCAAGAGAAGGCCTCGATCGAGCCACTCGGGGTAATTGAAGTGGACGGCTCTCCTCCAGGCCCGTCATTTTCTCCAAGGCAAATACAGGATGCCTAAGATATGAAGACTCCCGATGTAGGGGCATCCCACAGAGAGAATGATATATTTGGAGAGTGCTTCACCGGGGTTGAGGAAGGCCCAGACCTTGACGCCTCGTTCATTTTTTAAGAGGACGAGAAACTTCGGAAACAGGTAGTCTTCGCCTTAACAACTATATCTTGAGTTTTGTTCTTGCCTTTTTGACCTTCTTCCTTTGTTTTAGGTCGTGATGCTCTTCGAACAAGCCTTTTCCAAGTCATGAGCTGAGTTGGCCCACTACGAAGATGAGCTTAGGAAACTCATGTCAGAGTCGGATGAGCTCAAGGCT
This sequence comes from Nicotiana knightiana, assembly GCA_005239525.1. Classification (NCBI taxonomy): domain Eukaryota; kingdom Viridiplantae; phylum Streptophyta; class Magnoliopsida; order Solanales; family Solanaceae; genus Nicotiana; species Nicotiana knightiana. The sequence continues at coordinate 105,135 of ML384514.1, read as the reverse complement.
CTTTATTCCAAAAGGGAGGGGAAACTCAATGACCTTCTAGCAAGTTCGGAGAAGGCGTCCCGAGAGCGGTCCGATTTTGTTGAGCAGGTAATATAGCCTTTGTGGGCTTATTTTATGCTTACTCATTTTAGTGTTTAATGTCTCGACTCGATTCTTGCAGCTTAAACATAAGAATTACCTGGTGGGGCAACTTCGGGAAGAGCTTAGGGTCAAAGATACTGAGATCCTCGGGTTGAAGCAGCGGATGGACGATATGGCCTCCGAGAAGGATACTCTTCGAGAGAAGCTGACCATGGCTGAGCACAAACTTTAGGGTGAAAAGCAAGAAAGCCGTAAATATAAGGACCTTCATACTGAGTCGGCAGCAGAATTATCCAAAGCCTTGTCCGAAGCAGATGCAATTATGTCTACATATTGGACTGATGTTGCTGCTGCCAATGCCCAGGCTAAGAAGACAGCTGATGCAGCCAAGATTAAGTTAACACGGGCCATCAATCAAGCTCGGATGGAGTCTCGAAGGCAAGCCCTTGAGGAGGTGTGGGTCGAAGGTTTTGATCTTTCTGCTGAGATCGAGAAGGTGAAGGCCTTGGAAGAAGCGGCAGCGACATTGCTCACTTTCGATGAGGATCCTGCCAGCGGCTCCGAGAGTTGGGGGACGAAGACGAAGTCCCCGAGGAGGAAGAGGCCGTCGAAGATCTGGTTGCCGAAGGTCAAGCCACCGAAGATGCAGCTCCTGAGGAAACTACCTCCAACCGAGTGACCCCGACAATAGACTAAGCTTCTTTCATTTTTCTTCTTTTTTGTAAGGGCTCCGTGTGGGAGCTTTGTAAACATACTTTTGGACCATCATCTGTATATAAAGAATCTTTTGTTTCATCTTTGTGTTGTGTTAATTTCCGACTTGTCTTTGCCTTTGAGATTTATTGTTGACGATCATTCCGATATATTGGACTTAGAATATAAAACCCTGAGCTTTTTGTGTTTTGATCGATGATCGATAGTAGATGACCAATTAAGGTCCGATCTTCGAGCTAAGCTTTAGCTCGAGACTTTTGATTCCGAACTAGGTAAGGTCTCGAGCGTGGTGTGCTTTGGCCTTTAAGTTCTTTCTAATTATCGACCCCTAGGCTTTAAAACATCGGCCCTTAGGCTCTGTTAAGTTGGCCTTTAGGATCTTTACATTAGCCTTTAGGCTCTTTAGGTTGGACCTTAGGCTCTTACATATCGGCCCTTAGGCTCTTATACATCGGCCCTTAGGCTCTTTTTAGATTGGTTCAATTCGACCTCTAAGATGGCTACAATTTTCCCCCTTTATGGCTAAAGACTTGTAAAATTTTTGTTATGCCTTGGTATGTTTTTATATTCGTTCGAATTTTCGACGGTTTGATTGTTTGGAACCTCGCTTGTAAGTCGATGTGCAATGACAGTCGAGTACCTTTTGAGGTTTTCTCGAAGGCTGATATTTTCAAAGCCTTCATATTATTCAGGGCTGATTTTATCGAAGCCCCTTTGCTTATGCAGGGGGTAGCCTGATTTAACCGGCTTTCAAAGTGTTTGAAGGCCTTTAGTTTTATGGAGGAAATCGGACGTCTCCGAGCCGTATTATTTTGGCCGTAGCCATTTCATATGGTCGTAGCCTTTCTTCCCCGAGTGAGATGGCCTTGGCCTTAATATCGAGGGGATGACTTTTTTAAGATCTTATAAGTTCGTGTATGCTTCATTGAGGTCTTGTAAGTTCGAGTATGCCTCATTGAGGTCTTATAAGTTCGAGTTTGCCTCATTGAGGTCTTGTAAGTTCGAGTATGCCTCGTTGAGGTCTTAGAGGCTCGATTTTTTGATGGCTCGACGTGTTGATTGTCTATGACAGTCCCTGAGTATTCGAGTATATTTGTCCCTTGAGCCGTTAAATGTGAAAATAGTAGACTTCTTCGAGGCACAAAAGTGTTTCGATATAATAAGAGTGCTTCTTTGAGTAATCGATACATGCGTACATGTTTTTGCCATAGGAGGCTCGGCTATTCTATATGGACACGGTTCATTTGACCGTTTGGCCCATTACAACATTCTCCTATTGAGGCCCTCCTTGGCATGACTTGTTTTCTTCGAAAATGTAACCTCCGAGGGTGATTCCCCCCAGTATTCGAGGTTGATAGAAAATAAGCCTTGAATACTTGGTGAGTTTTCCTTAGGTAGCATATAGGTGTTGCCTCGTTAAAAACCTTGCCGATAAAATCCATTTGGGATAAAACCCGATATAAGGGAAAAAGAGTGCAAGCATGCTTTAAAATCCAAGGTCTTCGATTTGAAGGGTGCTTCGATATCTCCAATCGAACACCTGTAAGGAGTTAGTATAAGATATAAACAAAAAAGTGAAAAGGTCATACGTCAGCAATAATAACGTTTGAGCAACGATATATTCCAATTGTTTGGTAGTTTCTCTCCTTCCATTGTGCCAAGTTTGTAGGATCCTTTGCCTACGGAGACACGGTACGGTCCTTCCCAATTAGGGCCTAGTTTCCCTTCATTTGGGTTTCGAGTATTGAGGGTGACTTTCCTTAGAACTAAGTCCCCGACTCTGAAGTAGCGAAGGTTCGTTCTTCTATTTTAATACCTTTCGATCCTTTGTTTTTGAGCGGCTATTCGAACTAATGCGGCCTCACGCCTTTCATCTAAAAGCTCGATGGAGGTGTTCATGGCCTCGTTGTTTGAGTCCTCGGTGGTATGTTGAAATATGACGCTCGGTTCCCCGACCTCGACTAGGATTAACGCCTCAGATCCACATATCAAATAAAATAGGGTCTCCCATGTTCTTGACTTCGATGTTGTTCGATATGCCCAGAGTACCTCAGGTAACACTTCTCTCCATTTCCCCCTCGCACCATCTAACATCTTCTTCAAGTTTTGGATGATGGTTTTTTTTGTGGACTCGGCTTGACCATTTGCACTTGGGTGATAAGGCGTTGATAGGATCCGTTTGATTTTATGGTCTTTGAGGAATTTTGTTACTTTGTTGCCGATGAACTGCTTCCCATTATCGCATGTTATCTCGAAGGGAATCCTGAATCGATATATGATGTGGTCCCATATGAAGTCAATGACTTCTTTTTCTCTTATCTTCTCAAAGGCCTGCGTTTCTACCCATTTTGAGAAGTAGCCAGTCATAAATAAGATAAATCTAGCTTTACCTGGTGCCATTGGTAGGGGGGCAACGATGTCCATCCCTCATTTCATGAATGGCTACGGGGATAGAACTGAATGGATTTGTTCTCCAGGCTGGTGGATCATTGGTGCGAACCTTTGACATTTGTCACACTTTCGAACGAACTCTTTTGTATCTTTTTCCATGCTATCCCAGTAGTACCCCTCTCTGATCACCTTTCAAACCGAAGAATTGGCGCCAGAATGATTCCCACAAGTACCTTCGTGGATTTCTTTTAGCATATAATCAGTGTCCCCCGGTCCCAAGCGTACTGCCAGTGGTCCGTCGAAGGTCGTCCTATACAATGTTCCATCCTCGTCGAGTGAAAATCGGGCTGCTTTGGCTCGGAGGGCCCTCGATTCTTTTGGGTTCGTGGGGAGCTTCCCATGTTTTAAGTAGTCGATGTACTTGATCCTCCAATCCCATGTTAAACTTGTTGAGTTAATTTCTTCATGACCCTCTTTGATCACTAACCTCGATAGTTGTACGACAGTCCCCGGGACTATGTCATCTTACCCCAAGTTTGCGAGCGCATCAGCCTCGCTATTCTGTTCTCGAGGTACATGGACCTGGGTCCACTCTTAGAAGCGATGCAATGTCGCTTGAAGCTTGTCTAATTGCATTTGCATCCTATCTTCTCGAACCTCGAAACTTCCATTCACTTGGATTACTACCAAAAGAGAATAAAATTTTCCTCGATGAACTCTGCTCCCAGGCCTTTGGCTAGTTCGAGACCTGCAATCATGGCCTCATACTCGGCCTCATTGTTAGTCAATTTAGAAGTTTTATAGATTGTCTAATGGTGTTGCCCGTATGCGGTTTTAGAACTATACCGAGCCCGGACCCTTTCACATTTGAGCCACCGTCAGTGAAGAGGGTCCATACCCTCGATGATGTGCCCATTTTTAACAAGAGTTCCTTTTCTACTTCGGGCATGAGGGCAGGCGTAAAATCGGCCACGAAGCCCGTCAAAATTTGAGACTTGATAGTCGTTCGGGGTTGATACTTGATATCATACTCTCCGAGTTCGATGGACCATTTATCCAATCGGCCCGATAATTCGGGCTTATGCAAAATGTTTTGAAGTGGATATGTAGTTAATACACATATAGGATGACATTGAAAATATGGTTTCAACTTCCTAGATGCACTTATTAATGCTAGGGTTAATTTTTCTAAATGCGTATACCTGCTTTCAGCCACTTACATATAAATAGACAGGAAAATCCGACTTACATAATAGACAGGAAATTGCGGACCTTGCTCTTCTCGAACACACGCCACTTACCACTACCTTGGACACGGCTAAATATAAATAGAGCGTTTCATCCTCCTTTGGTGTATGAAGCAAGGGTGGGCTCGAAAGATATCGTTTTAATTCTTCCAAGTCTTGTTGACACTCCAGGGTCCATGCGAAGTCATTTTTCTTCTTAAGCAAAAAGAAGAAATGATGGCTCCAATCTGAAGACCTCGAGATAAATCGGCCTAAGGCAGTTATCCGCCCGGTCAACCATTGCACGACTTTCACATTATTTACTACGGTGATCTCCTCGATGTCTTTGATTTTGTTGGGGTTGATCTCGATCCCCCTGTTTGAAACCATGAAGCACAAAATTTTCCTGAGCCGACTCCAAAAGCGCATTTCACGGGGTTGAGCTTCATGTTATATCTTCTTAGGATATTGAACGTCGCCTGCAAATGACTCAAATGGTCCTCTGCGCTCAGGGACTTAACTAGCATGTCATCAATGTAAAGTTCCATAGATTTGCCTATTTGATGTTCGAACATCTTATTAACTAGGCGCTGATATGTTGCTCCTACTTTTTTTAGCCCGAATTACATTATAGCAATATGTGCCATATTTATTGATAAACGAAGTCTTTTGTTGGTTCTCCGGGTTTATTTGAATTTGATTATACCCGGAGTAGGAATCGAGAAAAGTAAGGATCTCGTGTCCGGCCGTGGCATCGATCAATCGATGTTGGGTAGTGGGAAGGAATCGTTAGTGCATGCTTTGTTCAAATCCTTGTAGTCTACACACATTCTAAGTTTATTCCCTTTTTTGGGGACTACCACTACGTTAGCTAGCCATTCGGGGTATTTACATTCCCTAATGGATCCCATTTTGAGAAGTTTGGTTACCTTATTTTTGATGAATGCATGCTTTACCTCGGACTAAAGTTTCCTGTTTTGCTTCACCGGTTTGAACCTGGGTTCGAAACTTAGTCGATAGGTGGTTATCTCCGGTGGGATCCCTGTCATATCTAATGGGACCAAGCGAAGCAATCAATGTTATCAATAAGAAATTGAATGAGTTTTTTTTTTGAGTTCGAGGGTTAATCCTGTTCCCAGGTATACCTTTCGTTCTGGAAGATGCTCTATCAATACTGAATGCTCGAGTTCTTCGACTGTGGACTTCGTTGCATCTGATTCCTCGGGGGCGACAAAGGTTCGAGGGGTGAGGAAATCTTCTTCTTCATCCTCGACTACTTGTTCATCGGGCTCCTGCCCCTCGGGCTCAACTGAGGGTTATGGTCTGTGATTGCTATTTGGCTACATGTTTGTCTATTGACTTCTCCGAGGTAGATGGTGTCAATACCGGTGCCAAGTCGTGCACTGCGAACATCTCCTTAGCTGCATAGTGCTCTCCGTATACTGTTTTCACGCCATCCTTTGTTGGGAACTTCATCATTTGATGAAGAGTTGATGTCACTGCCCTCATACTATGGATCCATGGCCTTCCAAGTAGAGCATTATACCTCATGTCACCTTTGATGACATGAAACTTGGTGTCTTGTATGGTTCCGGCCACGTTGACTGGAAGGATGATTTCCCCCTTTGTTGTTTTACTCGCCGTGTTGAATCCATTCAGGACTCGAGAGGCGGGTACGATTTGGTCAAGCAGCCCGAGCTGCTCCACGACCCTCGACCTGATTATATTGGCCAAACTACCTGGATCCACGAGCACACGTTTAACTTGAACTTTATTAAAAAGGATAGAAATTACCAGTGCGTCATTGTGAGGCTGAAATAGAGCCTCGATGTCTTTCTTCGCTAAATGTGAGAGTGTCTTCGGGTATGTAGTCCCGAGTCCACTTCTCCCTTGTGATAAATAATTTTGTGCGTTTTAATATGGGTCACTGTGGGACATCGACTCCTCCGATGATCATGTGAATTACATGTTGGGTATCTTCTGGTTCATTCTTTCTATTTGCATCTCTCTCTCGAAAATGGTTCTTGGCTCGGTCGCTGAGAAACTCTTGAAGGTGCCTCTCGCTGGAAAATTGGGCTACCTCCTCTCGAAGTTATCTGCAGTCCTCGGTCCTATGACCATGAGTACCATGATACTTGCACATTACGTTGGGGTTCCTTTGGGAAGGATCGGTCCGTATGGGCTTGGGCCATCTAGTGTCTCTATTCTTGCCGATGGCTGATACGATGTCTGAGGCATTGATGTTGAAGTTATATTCTGATAATCGGGGTGCCTCCATTGGTCCCGAATGTCTGTTAAACCCTGTCTTCCTCATGAGTCCCGGGGAACTTTGGCCTCGATCTGCTCGTTGATCGTTTCGAGGTATGTTATGCCTCGAAGTGTTTCTTTGGTCCTCGATATATGGCTAATACATTTCCTTGTTCATCCTTGGCTCCCTTTCTGAATTTCTCGATTACTTTGCTAGTAACTTGCTTGAATAAAATGAACTCGAGGGGGCTCCCAACTGGTCGTCCTAGACCCTAATTTTTGACTTGTACCTGTTATGCATATCCGCCCAAGTTACGGCGGGATACTCGATGAGGTTCTGCTTCAGCTTCCTCGAAGCTATTGAGCTTCGTTCATTCAACCCTTGAGTGAAGGCCTGTACATCCCAGTCATCGGAGACTAGTGGTAATTCTATTCGCTTCAACTGGAAACGGGAGACGAACTCCCTCAACATCTCGTTCTCTCATTTCTTGATTTTGAATACATTAGACTTCCTTGTTGCGACCTTTATGGCACCAATGTGTGCCTTTACAAATGAGTCTGCCAATATGGCAAACAAATCTATTGAGTTCGGTGGCAGGTTATGGTACCACATCATGGCCCCCTTGGACAAGGTTTCTCCAAATTTCTTTAATAGAACCAACTCGATCTCGTCGTTCTTCAAATCATTCCCCTTTATACCACAAATATATGTGGTGATGTGCTTGTTGGGATCTGTGGTCCCGTTGTATTTTGGGATGTCGGGCATCCTGAACTTCTTCGTAATGGGCTTTGAGGCCGCACTCGGTGGGAATGGTTTCTGCATAAACTTCTTTGAATCCATTCCCTTCAAGACCAGAGGTGCTCCTGGGATCTGGTCAACCCTCGAGTTGTATGTTTCTACCTTCTTATCGTTGTCTTCAATCATTTTTTCTCCTGTCTCGATCCTCGTAGTGAGTTCCTCTAGCATCCTCATGATGGTGGGGTCCATTCCTGACCCATTATTGCTTGATCTTTCTGAGGATGGCTCAACTCGAGGAGTTTTTTCCGGTCCTGCTCCACTCGGAGTCTTTTGCTGACTCTGGAACTGAGCGATAGCAACTTGTTGTGCTTGCAACATCTCAAAAATTACTTGTAGACTAACTTCTCTTTCTTCTCGAGCATGTGTCCTTTTTGCGCCAGGTTGGTCCACTCCGCGCACACTTCCTTCAATATCAGTACCCAAATCGACGTGCAAAGCAATGTGTGAGCCTATGTCGATAAGGTTTGGTGTTGGTGCTACCCCAGGGTTTAGCGGTGGCACACCGACCCCTGAAATTGTTGCACTGTTTTCTCCATGGAACCCAGACCGTCATTTCCATGTGCGTTTGCTGAGTTAGACATATTTTAACCTGAAATCAAAGAATCTTTGGACAAGAAAAAGTGTAAAGAATAACGTGTGTTATCAGAAAACTAGCACCAAAATAATCACTATTATCTTTAGCCCCACGGTGGGCGCCAAACTGTTTACCTCGAAAATGGTGTTAACAATTATACTTGATTTGTGGTTCTAAATATATGTCATTTATTTCAATACTAGCAAATAAGCAAGAAATATTAAGCGTAAGTAAGAAGAATATGATAACAAAACCAGTGTTACCCAAGGAATTGGGGCCTCGAGCTGACAGCCTCGGGGGTCTCGAGGTTGGTTAATAGTAATAAAGTAAGAACAATAAATGAAGAACAATAAAGCTGAAGAATAATCTTGGGCACAGTAAACGAGAAAAGTATAGTAGAATATTCTATAGCAGTGAATGATGATGTTTACAAATGATTGGAGTCCCCTTTATATAGGAGAGGAAAATACATTTCTATTTACAGTAAGAAATACTATTGGTACAGCTGTATAACCGCCTAGTACGAATTTGTACGAACCAGTCCTGAGATTTGTGCCTTGATCTTTATGTCCTTGAGAAATTTCCGCTTCTTTTTGGCTGTCATCAATTTTGCATTGCCTCGAGGTAGGCCGCAATGGGCGTTCGATGTGCTCTCTCGAGGTATGCATTCTGAGATTGGGCTCGAACTTTACTTCGAGCCTTCCAAGCTTGGGCTCGGCACAACAGAGACTTCGAAATCGGACTCCTCCAATTTCGGCTGTATACATGGATTGATTTCGCGCTCGGTCGTGATCACAATGTGTGACTAGTGTGCTCGATTGGAGATCTCGTTTCATCTGCGTGATATAGGATCAGTCGCATAATAGAAATTTCCCTCGTTCAAACGAGAGAATTTTGATAAGTGTTTGTTAAAGTGTTTTCGAGAAATCGTTGTTTATTGTCAATATTTGTCATCTACAAAAATAAAATACATAAAATTATTGCTACACTGGAATACATCTATAAAAAATCCGTGCGATTTGGTTCAATTTCAACCGCGGAGAGGCGCCACATTTGGTGGGGGCAAATAATGGAAGTGAATAGTAGTGGATAAGGCCAAGGGGAAAATTCTTTGTTATAGCTGACTAGACTTTCTATGGCGTCTTTCAATTTCACTTTTTGAAGTTCTTTTGTTTACGGGTTTCTACTTTCGACAAGTTTTTGTCTTCATGGATCTTTGTGTTTGAGAAATCTTTTTATTGTCAATAAAAGAGATCTTTTGGCATAAATCATTTTCAACGCTTCCTATTTTAATTGTATAGTAGATTGAGACTTTGAAGCTTAAGTTGCAAAGTAAAAGGAAAGGAAATCAGGGCCAATGTGTTAATATATGGTAAAAGAAAAAATAATATATCCAATGAATATCCAAGTGAACATAGTTTTTTCTTAAGCCCACAGTTTGAAGATCATTTCATTGGGCAAGAGAACTTTTGACCATTGATTCTTGGGAAACGTAGAACATAATTGTTGCAGTTTCTTCCCGTGATCAGTTGTCCTATATATTCTTTTCTTTCTCATCTTGTCTTATTTTTTTCTACAATAGTCTTCTTACGTATTTTGCTCTTATCACTTGTATCTCCACCTCATTTTATCCCGGTTAGAATGTAGCATGGGTATTCTGACTTACATTTTGCTGAAACATCACAATCTCATGCAATGACTATAGAGTTCAACAAAGTATATTAGTTGGGGTGTTTGACCGGTTATTTTATAAAATTTATATTATACTAATTTTTAATTACTCTATTTTGTATTATCAAAATAAAACTTTTTGAAACCGTTTAATTACTTGATTTCTCTCAGTATCTGTGAGATTTGGTTAATTTTAGATATATTTTAACATACATTGTGTAAGAATCAGTTGTAAAAATTAGAACGCAATAACTCTTGTATAGCACTGCAGCAAAATTCTCTATACGCTTTTGCTATTTAAAAGATGATGAATCAGCAAACATGAAAGATGCAAGAGATCGATCTTACTATTAATTATTACCTTATACCTTGCGACTCAAGGTCGCCAGAATACCTTGTTGTTTGGTATTCAAGATGCCAGAACTAATTTTGTTTCAATATAAATAGCAGAATAAGTATAGGAGTTGGTTATTTGAGAGTTAATTACTCGTTGGTTCGTAACTGTTTCATAATTTAATTCTATATTATTTTTACTCTTAATATATAAAATACATTTTTATATAAAAATTTATTCGATAAGATTCGATATTTTATTGATTTATTTTTATAACTAGATGTGTATTGCTCGTGCATAGCATGGGCCAACATTTTGAATTTTCATGTCGCTTTGTTTGTGTCTAATATTGCATCCACGTAGCGATCCTTATAAACTACAAATAATTTAGAATAGACATAAGTTCACAAACACGGAAGCACAATCAAACTTAAGCATACACCTTATTTGTTATTCATTTTCTGCCCACCATCCTATGCTACGTAATCAACCAAATGTATTTGCACTATGAACAAAACAGATAACATAATAAATAAAGGCGAAGGCATTGTTACTACAATCTAAAGATGCATCGAAAATATTATCTTTTTTTAAAACAATATAGGATCTTCCTATCCTTAAGATTAAACCACTTAACAATTAACGAAAAACAAATGCAAAGCCTAATATTTTCTTTGATAAGATAATGCTGACAACTATATGAACTTCAAATAATGTCCACAAAAGTTGGCCAATACATTTACTTGCCCTCAGTTAAAAAAAAATATGTTAAAATCATATGACTACCAGATGACACAAAAAGTCCATTCATTATAAAGAACGTACAAGGATATGAAGTAACATTAATACATTTTTTGTCATCAATGCATGAATAAATATGACTGGTATTCATATTTCTTTTATGTCATTCCAACATTATCTTAGTGTGAGAAAATTTGATTACTCATCAAGAAAAGGGAAATATAGAAAAGTGATCCGCTTTTCTTTTTTCAAAATTTTCCGACTTTAAATAGAAAGTTTCTTCTTTGTTTCACAACATTGATAAAATAGTTTATTTAATGTATTTATCACATGAAGAATAAAACTGAAGTTCCATAAGCCAAATATCCAAAGGAAACTGAGTATATGGTCTAATTCAAGTACAAACTCTTCAGGACAGTTGCAATATAACACATCTTTATACCTGGATATGTTTAGTGAGCTGGCAGTGCTCAAGAACCAATACATACCTGAGTCATGAGGCTCTTTTGAATCTCTCTTTGATGAATAATCAGCTTCTACCAGAGTCAACAAACAAAAATAATTTAGAGTTCATGAAATACTAAAGAAGATATAATCAAACATAATTTTATTCTAGATATAGTTAGCTCAAGATGGTACTTATTCTGTAGCTTCCCAATCAGAAGTTAATCAACCAACTTCTAATGCTTGATCAGACAAGTACCATTAATAACGATTTTGTGTTATTATGTCTGCAAAAGCACTTTATATTTAAAATGACACTCAGCCAAGGTAATCTATATTTTTCTTTCTCAAAATGTCGGTTTGTTCCTGTCACCGCGCTTTTGCATAAATTGCACTTCTTTATAAGTACATTTGTAGTATATTATATTTAATTTGTAAAGACTTATAATCAAGAAAACAAACAAAGTTATACCAAATCACATTTACCAAATATACTCAATAATAATCATGCAAAACTATCCTTGATTCTTTATTTTATTTGTCCTCAATCTTAGTAGATGAACTCATAGAACAGAAAATATCTCATGGTAATAATACAGTGTGCTAAAGAGTTATTGTACTTCAACTCACAAATAAAACTCAATACCTAACAATCGTATAATTTTATGAAGTACTTAATTCCAAAGATAAATACTACTACATGTTATTGTATCAAAATTCACCCTACATGTCCAGCCAAATGGAAATTAAGGCAATTTTTATAGTCACAAATACTAGGCAACATCAAAGTTAGAACTTTTAGAGTACAATAACAGCAACAACAACATACCCACCATTATCCCACACCGTAAGGAGTTAGAACTTTGAGAGTACAACAACTAAAACTTTTAGAGTATAAATATAAAACCTCCTCGATTACCAGTTACTTTATGCATTAAATACTATCTTTTTCTAAAAAAGAAATTTTTTTGCAGGCTAGTCTTAAGCCTCATTTGGTTGTACTTAACGGAGGTTTGAATCTTAATCATTCAGATCTCAGACATTAAGTATATTTATTTTTAAAGTCTGAATATTAATTATTTAGATCTTAATCGTTAAGTGCGTTTGTTTTTTTAATTTCACAACCACTTAATGAGTCTGAATAGATCTGTATTAAGATCTACAACAGAGACTTAATTTCATTAAGATTCTATCATCCATATTCATTTTTAAATACCTCTACCGCCTACCATTATCAACTCGTACCATGCCACCCACTACCACCATAATCAACCACCATCACTATTATCCTTAATCGTAACAGCCATCATTATCGACTACCGCCACCCACCATCCCCACCACCATCATTCTCAACGACAACCAATACTATTCACCTCAACTATCACAACTAACCACCCCATCACCATCAACAACCATAGCTAGCACTGCCCATCATTATAAACTACCACAACCCACCACCATCTTCCTCAATAACACTACCACCACAACCACCTGCCATTATTAACTATCACTATGCACCACCATCATCATCAATCATAATATCTACAACTACCAATCACCACTAGTTACTACCCTAAACTACCACCATCAACCAAATCTACCACCAACCACCGCTTTTAGTCGGCATTCACAAGCATTACCATTAGCCATCACCACCAGCAACTATCATATTTTAAAAAGCTATAAATTTTACTGATGGAATATTAGATTAATTAGTATTTTTTTCTGAATTTTATGTTTATTAATTTTTAAATAAACGTAATTTTTATACATTCAGATGTTAAAAATTAAACAGTCTTAATCATTTATTATTCAGATCTTAATACACATCTTAACTTTCAGATGTGTATTCAGATTCAGATATCTTAATCTTAATACACATCTTGATATTCAGACGTGTATTCAGATTCATACGTCTTAATCTTTAAAAAAAATAAATGAGGTCATAGTCACCATATGTTCCATAATATTATAAAGAAAATAGTTGATCTTTGAACTTGTAACTACACCTTGAAACTGATGAAATAAATTGTCACGATCCAAAATTCAACTAGTCGTGATGACACATAACCCAACCCGCTAGGTAAGCCAATTAACAACTATTCAATTTAATGAGATTTATTAAAGGAAGAAATGATAATACAACTGCTTTTATAAAAAGAATTTCGCAAGGACTGGCAGTACAAATCATAACTTTCTAAGATTTAGGTTTTTACAAGACTTAACTGAAATAAGTACAACATCTGGTTAAAATGTAAACGAACAGAATTCGAATCTAATGCTACCAAGGACAAGTGATAGCCATAACTAGATTGCAGATACATCTTCAGATCCGGCTCCCATTGTCCGCAGCAACATCAACATCCAACATCTGGGCCAAGGTGCAGGAGTGTAGTATGAGTACAACCGACCCCATGTACTCAATAAATAATAAAGCTAACCTTAGGTTGAAAGTAGTGATGAACTGGAACAAGGGTCGGGGTCCAACACCAATAGTCAACAACAGTTCATAACAACATAATAAAAATGGTACAAGAAATAATTCAGAGGTATGATGCTCAACTCATTCACAGTTACGGGAAAATAGGCATATTTTTCAAAGATGTCAGTAAAACTCAACTCTTTTCACCAAATCACCAAAGATATGAGTAAATCTGAAAACTGTAATTTTTTCCCAAAACTCTTTCAACAATAATTAAGATGTTTCATTTTTAGATAGCATGAGGAGAGTACATCTCTATACCTATATGTCAATATGCAAGTGAATTTATGAATGCTACAAAAACCAGGTTGCATGAGGAAATGCATCTATATACATGTATCTCAAGTACGAAAATATCACATGAAATGCACCTCAGTTATGAACACATGTACTCACACTCTCAGAGTACTCAATTTCACTGACTCGTATTCTTACTCACCATGCTCAATACTCAACACACTCAGTCACTTAGTACTATACAGGGAAGATCCAGCCCAATGCAAATGAATCCAGGAAAGATCAAGCCCAATGCAAATGAATCCAAGGCAGATCCAGCCCAAAAATCCATAGCAACTGTGCCACTGTGGATGTACAGACTTCGAAGGGCCGATCCAGCCCAAGCACTATAATAAGCTAAATCCTGACATGAATCAATAAAGCATGCTGCAACATACAACCCGATCACATAAATATCACTCACAACAGGTCTCGTCTTCACTCAGTCATCAATCTCTCCAGTCTCTCAGGCTCACAAGAATCATGATAATCAGCCCAAACAGTGATGATATGATGTATAAATATATGACAACAGAGACTGAGATATGATATGCAACTAATAGCTGTGACCGAGTATAAATTTCAAATTAAGCAATTAATTCAACATGTAACACGACCTCTGTGGGACCCAACAATACCAACATGTGGCCTAAGCATGATTTCTAACATGGATCACAGCTCAATTACTCTAGCACATAGAGATTTTATGGTTACAGATAAGATTAGGAAATTACACAGTACCACAAAAATTATTGAGTCACAATTCACACGGTGCATGCCCACATGCCCGTCACCTAGCATGTGCGTCACCTCAACACCAAACACATAACATACATATTCAGGGGTCCATACCCTCAGCACCAAGTTTAGAAGTGTTACTTACTTCGAACAAGCCAGACGATACTCCACATATTCCATCCCTCGCGTACCGACCTCTGCACGGCTCGAAACTAGCCAAAAGAAACTCAAATACATCAAATAATTCTTAAGGAGTCAATTCCAATAGATAAAGGTTGAATCTTTAATCAAAGCCCAAAGTCAACCAAAAATTCAAACCCGAGCATGCGCCTCGAAACCCGACAAAACTTATAAAATTCGACAACTCATTCAATTACAATCTCAACCATACTAGTTTCACTCAAATCCGACTCCAAATCCATGTTCATAACTCAAAAATTTACTCTATGAAACTTTAGACAAAACCCCCCCAATTTCTCTCTTGAAATCCTCAATCAAATGCCAAAAACAAAGATAGATTCATGAAATAAAATCAAAATCGGGTAGAGAACACTTACCCTAATCCATTTGGTGAAAATCACCTCAAAAATCGCTTCAATGCTCCATAGCTCAAATATGTAAAAATGGCCGAAACTTCCGAAATGGAGTACTTTATAATCACTTAGCAAATCAATAAATCACGATCGCGGAAATACCCTCGTGATCGCGAAGAAGAAAAAGCACTACCATAGAAAATACCTTATGCGATCGCATATAAATCCATGCAAATGCGGTACACAAAGCTCACAAAATACGCGATCATTGAAACAAGACCGCGAACGCGACGAGAAACAGTCTCTGCACAGCTCAGTCCAAATCACTACGTGAACGCGTGCATACTTGCACGAACGCATTGCTCAAACTGCAGCAACCTACGCGAACGCGTCTGAGGACTGGCTAACGCGATAAAAAACTTTTTTCCCATCCATAAAACAACTCTACGCGAGCGCGATTAACTCTATGCGATCGCGAATAAGGAAACCAGATGCTCAGCAGATTCAGCAATGCCAAAATGAAGGAAAATGATCCGAATTCGATTCGAAACACGCCCGAGCCCGACATCTGAACATTCTCACAAGTCCCATAACTAACACAGACCTACTCGAGGCCTCAAATCACACATAACAACATCGAACGACGAATTGCACCTCAAATCGAACTTAATGAACTTTTGAACTTTCAACTTCCAAAACTCGCGCTGAAACATATCAAATCAACCCGGAATGAGCTCAAATTTTTCACACACATCCCAAATGACATAACAAAGCTATTTCAATTCCTAAAACCACAATCCAAACCCAAAATTCATCAAAGTCAACTCCCAATCAAACTTATGAACTTTCCAAACCTTCAAATTTCCAACATTCACCAATTCGCGCTGAAACGTTCTAGAAATATCCAAATGCAAATCCGGGCATAGGCCCACGTCCAAAATCACCCTCTGGACCTAACGGAACCATCAAAACTATGTTCCGGGGTCAAATACACAAAATTCAAACTTAGTCAACTCTTCCAGCTTAAAGCTCCAATCATGAATGATTCCAAATCGATTTTGAATAACCTGAAAACCAAAACGGACGATTGATATGAGTCATAATACATCATATGGATCTACTCATGCCTTAAACTACCAAGAAAAATGCAAATGCTCAAAAAAATGACCGGTCGGATCGTTATAATGATTGACAAAGGAACACATACACTAGGTCGTTATAATGATTGACAAAGGAACATATGCATGAACCAGGTCCATAGACAGTGTACACTGGTCGTGGTCAAATTTAAGAAAAAGGAATGCACATGCAAAAGCTAAGTATAAGTGATTATATCTTATATTCCCTGAACAAAAAGGCTGCATAATTGATAAGAAGCAAGACTTCTTACTTGAAGAGAATTATATCTTAGATAAGGAAAGAGCTAAAGATTGAAGTTAATTAGAACTCTTCCACCAAGGAAGAGTAACGCATTAGAACTCTAGCTAATACTAATCGAACTAACTCTATATATTTCAATTGTGTTCTCTTTTACAAGTGACACACAAACGCTGAAGCTAAGCAAGAACTAAGAGTAAAATAGCAAGACATTTTGCAAGCAATTCCTGTGTGTTTCAAGAATGTGAACCTAAGGCTACATGAACCAGATAGAAGAACCAGCTCTATGTATCTATCTTTTATTCTAGTTCATGAATTGTAGTAGGGCTTTTGAATTGTATCTTTCAGCTCTTATTAGAAGCATTTGTACTAGGTACTTGAGT
Source organism: Nicotiana knightiana (assembly GCA_005239525.1). NCBI lineage: Eukaryota > Viridiplantae > Streptophyta > Magnoliopsida > Solanales > Solanaceae > Nicotiana > Nicotiana knightiana. Next base: position 88,123 of record ML384514.1, on the reverse strand, counting down.
TGTATTATTCAAGTTAGAGTTAACTTGAAGTAGTCGCAACAGCCTGGGGCTGGTTGCTACAAGGGTCACGGGTAATCCTTAGGCTTACAAGAGTTTTGTAAACATTGTTGTCTAGCTCAGAGTTTTAGTGAAGTGTTGAAAAAAATCTTACTGGGAAATAGGTCGTGAGTTTTTCATCTTTTGAGCCAGGTGTTTTCCACGTAAAAATACTTATGTTCTTTATTTTCTGCTTTATTTATTCCGCAATAGTAGTTAAGGAACACATAGAAGAATCATGTCCTTCTACAAACCATTGCACGCGAAAATTGGACACCACAAAAATCATTCCTCACAAAACATTAAATATATTCCCATAAATATTATTTCTATGACCTAATTGGAGAGCCATTTCACAATGGAGAACAAGACATATGTTTGTTTGCTCTTCTAAGCCAAGAATATTAATTAACAATAATTGTTCGTCGATGGCTACTCTAACAAAACTCTGATTTGACCTATTGGTTGGTTGGAAGACTTCCACCTCGTTCAGATCACAAGTTCATTATATGGGTATTGTTATAAATCCGCTTGCGCAGAATGTGGATGTCCAACTTGTGATGAAATCTTGTCATATTTAGATTTGTCTTGCCATGTCTAGATTCGTGTTGGTTTTGAGACTCATAATTAGATTTAGAAAGTTCTGTAACAACGCAATAGTATTTATAAATAGGTTCGTTCATGAACCTAAAAAAGATACTTTTGAAAATGAAGAAAGAGACATTTCCTTTCTAATATTATCATTCTCTCCTATTATTAATTCTAGCTAATTACATAGTTTTTGATATATTATTTTTATTTTATAATATGTTGTCAGGACGAGACTTTATCGTCTCAAGAAGTTCTTTGAGAAGACTAAGACTTTGAAATTCAAATTGAGACAGCCAAAAGCGTAACATTAGAGGACTGTCTATTCAAGAGTTAGTTGTTAAGAGGTTAATCGTACACCCACTTTTCTCAGCTAAACCAACTGACCAAAATCCACTTTTCTCATTTCGGGATTTTCTGGAATTCTCCTAACTAACTTCCTATTACTTATAGAGTTTAACGTCTTAAAATTTTTGCTTAATTTAAACCTTAAGCGAATATATGTGTACAAGTTTGAAATTTCTAGAAAAGGATAATGGACCGTTTTAAGCGGTACATCATGATTCATGTAAAAGTTAGGAAATGTTTTATAGTTGAGTTCAACTTCTTCATTGATTGTTTCTGAGTCACTAAAAGAATAATTATGTGTAACCGTCTGTAATAGATGGAACCAGTACACCGAAAAATAAACAAAATTATTTGTATCAGAGTTTGCTCGAAAATGCATTAAAGGTCATTATTGAATTATTGGTTCAACTTTATTTTCTTTTCTTTTTCTCTCAAAATACTAATGTTTATTCTTGTATTTCTTTTTGTATGTCAAACTATGGGAAGCAAATATGGATACCTCACGAAGCAAACTTAGACCAAAGTTCAATCGTAAGAATATTTGTTTAATTGATTCATGTACGACACATACAATATTCAAAGAGAAAAAATATTTCTCTCATTTAAGTATGTGTAAGAATTTCTGGTAGTAGTAGTTTAATTGAAGGCTCTGGAAGAGCTACTATAACTCTGCCTAGGGAAACAATACTTATCATAGATAATGCAATATTCACCTCCAAGTCCAGGAGGAACTTGTTGAGTTTTAAATATATCCGCCGAAATGGATATCATATTGAGGCAATAGATGAGAATAACCTTGAATATCTCATTGTTACCAAGAATGTCTCTGGCCAAAAAAAGGTTATTGAGAAATTCTCATCTTTATCTTGCGATCTATATTGGACAAGAATGAGTGCAATTGAGGTACATTCTATTGTAAACCAAAAGATTAATGATTCCAATATTATTGTACTTTGGCATGAGCGATTGGGACATCTTGAATCAATTATGATGAGACAAATTATAGAAAACTCAAATAGGCATCCATTAAAATATTTAAAAATTATTTTAAATAATAAATTTTCTTGCGCTTCTTGTTATCAACGCATGTTAATTATTAGAACATCACCAACAACGGTTGGGATTGAGTCCCCTACCTTTTTGGAACATATATAAGAGGATATTTGTGGACCTATTCACCCACTTAGTGGGTCATTTACATATTTTATTATCTTAATAGATGCATCTTCTATATGGTCTAATGTGTGCATATTTTCATCTCGCAACCCGGTGTTTGCAAAATAAATGGCACATATAATTCGATTACGGGCACAGTTTCCTGATAATCTAATTAAGTCTATTCGACTTGATAACGCTGCTGAGTTTTTATCCCAAACATTTAATGATTATTTCTTATCAATTGGAATAAAAGTGGAACATCTTGTAGCTCTTGTTCACACTCAAAATGGCCTTGCATAGTCTTTGATTAAACGCATGCAATTGATAGCAAGACTGATATTCATGAAAACGAGGTTGCCCATATTTCTTTGGGGTCACGATATTTTGCATGCAGCAATGCTAGTTCGTCTCAGACCGGAAAATTATCATAAATATTTCTCGTTTCAATTAGTTTGCGTCATGAACCTAATATATCTATTTAATAATTTTTTGATGCATAGCATAATGTGCCTGTAGTACAGCCATATCGCACCAAGATGGGTCCCCAAAGAAGTTTAGGCATATATGCAGGGTTTGAATCGCCCTCTATTATTCGCTACCTCGAAACATTAATGGGAGGTTTGTTCATTCCTCGATTTATAGATTGTCGATTCGATAAGGCATTTTTTCTAAAATTAGAGGGAGAAAATGGTGAAACTAAACGAAAATTTTGTGAAAAAATCCATCATTGTCTCATCTTGATTCACGTGCCTTTATTTGTAAAAAGGAGGTGCAAAAGATTATTCAATTGTAGAAAAATAGAAAATTAAATGCCACATGCATTTATGAATATGAAAAGAATAACAAAATCACATATCCCTGCAGAAAATATACCAATCTGGATTGATGTCCCCGTTGGACAATCTACTAATGTCATAGTTAATGTGTCAAAAGCACGCCTAAAGTGTGGTAGACCATTGGGTTCTAAGGATCGAAATCCTAAAAAAACAAATGATCAATATAACACTACGAAAGAATATCATAAAGAAATCCATGATTTAACCAATCCTGAGATTCTTGAGGAAATCACTGATCCCGAGACTCTAGAAAATAAGGAACTATCAATAAATTCAATCGATATTGAGACGAATTTGAATTGATTGAATATAGTGGTGGATTATGTATTTGCATATAATGTTGCATCTAGCATTATACAAATAGTGAGGATCTTGAACCATAATCTGTTGGAGAATGTCGACAAAGACGTGATTGGCCAAAATAGCAAGAAACAATTTGATCAGGGTTGAATTCACTTGTGAAACGTGAATTTTTTAGGCATGTATTCCAAACACCTAATGGTATTAATCATGTTGGCTATAAATGGGTCTTTGTCCATAAGAGTAATGAGAAAAATGAGGTACAAAATATAAGGCATGCCTTGTTGCATAAGAATTTTTCGCAAAGGCCTGTGTGTCGAGTATGAAGAGACATATTCACCTATTATGGATGAAATAATGTTTGGTTATCTCATTAGTTTTGTTGTACATAAAAATCTTGACATGCATTTAATGGATGTGATTACATCCTACCTTTATGGCTCACTTGATAATGAGATATACATGAAAATTTTCTAAGGATTTAAAATGCCCGACGCACATAATTCAAAGTTTCTGAAAATATTTTCAATCAAATTGCAAAATTTTTTGTATGGCCTAAAGTAATGAGGAAGAACGTAGTACAACCGCCTAAGTGAGTATTTATTAAAGAAAAGTTATATAAATAATGCTATTTTTTCATGTGTTTTTATAAAAAAAAACAACATCATAGTTTGTTCTACTTGCCATATATGTTGATGACATAAACCTTATTGGAACTTCTATAGAACTCAAAAAAGGAAATTGATTAATTTAAGAAGGAATTCGAGATGAAAGATCTCGGAAAGATAAAATTATGTCTCGGTTTGAAAATTGAACATTTGGCAAACAATATTTTTGTTCATCAATCTGCATACATAGAAAAGGTATTGAAACGGTTTTACATGGATGGAGTACATCCATTAAGTACTCCAATGGTTATTTGGTCACTTGATTTGAATAAGGATTCGTTCTGACCTCAAGAAAAGAATGAAGAGCTTCTTAATCCTGAAGTGCCATATCATAGTGCAATTGATGCACTAATGAATCTTGCTAATACTATAAGGCTTGACATAACTTTTTCAGTTAATGTATTAGCAAGATATAGCTCTGTTCCTACAAGGAGACACTGAAATGGAATCAAAAATATATTGCGGTAAAAAAGGATTGTTATAACCCATATTCACGTATATTGGTTTGTGACATAAGTATAAATCTGAGAAAATATTATCTTTGAGATGATAAGAAGGTAATCATATTGGTCTTAAATGATACAATAGTGTATAAGGGTGATTAACAAGTATTAGAAGTTAAACGAATCAAGGATATTGTAACCCGTATTTTTGGATAAACCTAGGGGTGCTTAATATTCTCAAGAGATCACGTTTTAAGGTATTTGAATCATATAATATCCGTATCATAAGTCTTGAATTCAAACGAATTATGAAACAAAAGTCGACAAAAGTTGTCGCAACCTATGTTCATAATTTTACTTAAACTTTAGGTCAAATGTTACTAAGTTTTTCTCCCAATTTATTTGGAATTACGAGGTGATCTACCCACCAAATTGAAGATCTATGAGTCTAGTTTCCAATTCATCAAACCGTTTATCAATATGATATCGTAGTAGAGAGATATATCCATTGTTGCGAGACTGCACAGGCTACTAGGTGACAAGTAGGTTTGTCACCTACTTGGTTAAATGAGAGCCCAAAAAGAGGTAATTTAGGGTCGGCCAAAGAGCCCATTTAAAGGCTTATCTCCTGAAATGAAAATAACCAGACCTAAACCCCTGCAAACTTCCTCCCAAAATTACCCACAAACCCTAATTGATTTTCTCTCCCTTTCAAGTTCTAATTGGGGGTAAAACCTAGAGTTTTAAGGACCAAGATAAGGGCTGAGTTATCCAACAAATAAGGTAAGTTTACTGCTCTCTTTCATCTATTTTGCTACTGTAAATTCATGGTAATTCGTTCTATACTTGGAAGAACTCACGAGATGGTGATCGGAAGCCGTGAGTCCGAGTTATTACATGTAGCGGACTGTTTTGTGGACTGTCGGGCTGCGTGTTTAACTACTGTTTTGTGGAGTTTTGGAGGAGGAAGGGTGTGGAAAAACACCATATAGATGTAGGGTGGTGGGCTAGTCGTTCGTCGTAACATTTCTGGGTCGCTTGATACCACTACGGTGGTCGTTTTGTGTAAGAAGAGATTGCGGTGTGTTGGGCTGTTTGGTGATTATTTTGACTTGTGTCAAGTCATATATATAGGGGAGGTGCTTTCCGTTTCATTGTAAAATATGTTGTGGTCGATACATAATAGTTACAACGCTTAAACGATAATGATAGTGTCGTTTCTCTTATTGTAGACTAAGGAGTCGTGACATTTGCATAGCTTGAGGTTGGGAAGTATATATACAAAGTATCTGAGGCTATCCCTTTCCTTCTTTTGCACCACTCCGATTGTACATAATGCAATAAACGAGCTTCCAAAGATACTCTACTCTTAGAAGCTACCAGTACTTACATTGTTTCCCTTCTTATGGAACAATTGATGTTGAGGTTAGTTCTCTTATTCTTATGTTATCAATGTTGTTGGTACTTCGTGATTCTTATAAGATTCTTGACGAAGAGTTAGTCCTAATAACATGTATGGAGAATATCGACCTTACGTCACTCCGAAAGGTTCAGAATATGATCCCAATGAGTCCTACATGCATTATATATATATATATATATATATATATATATATATATGTACCTATTTTAATC
>ML384514.1:54038-81741 GCA_005239525.1 Nicotiana knightiana | reverse complement strand
ACTATAAATAGGGGTCTTCATAACTCAGAAAAGGGACCAGAAGTTATAACAAGAAGCAAGAGAGAGCTCGTGGATCAAACGCTGCAAATTTCTCTACAAGTTTCAAGCTTCAAGCAATCAAGTTCAAGCTCAAGAACGAAGAACAATTCAAGTATTCAAGATCAAGAACGAAGACAAATCAAGTACAAGGCGTTCAAGATCAAGGCTACTTGTTCGTGATACAATTCGTGGCAACGATCAAAGTGTTCGCGACGGATAAATCAAAATTCAAATTCAAGATCAAGCTCAAAGGCCCTTGAGTTTATACTAGAAAAGTAGAATCAGAGAATTCATAGAGATTGTACACTCAAACTACTTGAAATCAAATACTACGATTGTTGCAATATCTTTCGGTCTTGATTTTATTTTCTCGACGCAAATTTATTGTCTACGGATACATACATATATATATATATATATATATATGTATGTATCCGTAGACAATAAATTTGCGTCGAGAAAATAAAATCAAGACCGAAAGATATTGCAACAATCGTAGTATTTGATTTCAAGTAGTTTGAGTGTACAATCTCTATGAATTCTCTGATTCTACTTTTCTAGTATAAACTCAAGGGCCTTTGAGCTTGATCTTGAATTTGAATTTTGATTTATCCGTCGCGAACACTTTGATCGTTGCCACGAATTGTATCACGAACAAGTAGCCTTGATCTTGAACGCCTTGTACTTGATTTGTCTTCGTTCTTGATCTTGAATACTTGAATTGTTCTTCGTTCTTGAGCTTGAACTTGATTTCTTGAACTTGAACTTGATTGCTTGAAGCTTGAAACTTGTAGAGAAATTTGCGGCGTTTGATCTACGAGCTCTCTCTTGCTTCTTGTTATAACTTCTGGTCTCTTTTCTGAGTTATGAAGACCCTTATTTATAGTTGTGGCAGGGAAGAGTTATGATAAGAATAAACTCTTTCTGACCAATCAAATTGAAGCGTGACATGACCGTATTTGATTGGCCAGAACATGTCACTTGCACACGTGGCGCGATTTCATTGGCCTTTTAATGTGACTTGTCATGCTGTGTCATTTTAACACGTGGCATGGTCCTATTGGCTCTTCTATTTGACGTGGCGTGCCACGTCATTTGACACGTGGCACCAAACTGGGCCTCTAGGAAGATGACATCTTGGGCCTAATGAAGTGGGTTCATCACTTTAGCCCAATTAAATGGACTAGCCCAATGGATTAAGACTTAGTTATTTAATCCACATATATTGGGCTTATACAACTAACTCAATTATATTAGCCCACATATTTATTTGGACCAATATATCTTGAATTTTAAAATATAATCCAAATTATCCAATAAATTTTACATGCCTACAAATGCCCCCTACTTCAATACTTGTTGAGGTGTAGACTTGTCAAAATCGAAAACAGGTAATGAAGTACTGGCGGTCTTTCAAACTTGACTTAGGCCAGTTTAGAACACAAAAGATTGTCCATGCGATTTTGTTACGTGTACACCCCATCAATTATTTGAACAATATAATGATAATTTAATTTAAATAAGACTAAGGCAAAGCTACTGGAAGTTATGATTTTCAATAAGAAATCATAATTGTCTTATGTTGTAATGCCTTCTAGGAAAGGAAATATTTCCCATTATGTTACACGTTATATTAGTTTAGCTTCTTACAAAATTCGAGTCCTTCTTGGACTCATTGTCGCCGACTAGATGTATCCTATACGGAGAAGGATTGTAGCAGCTTCCTTATACACTCGATCCCACATCAGTACTTTATTTCTTAATAGCGTCTTCTAAAATCTATATAAATTGCCTGCTATTCTTTCTATTAGCCTCACTTTCAGGTTTGCAAACTATTTTGAGTTTACTTTTGACGACTTGGAAGCATTGACGCGAAGGTAATTTCTTCTTCTTTTCTTGTGCTTTCTTCCTTTGTTATTTTTTTTTGTAGGTCAAACAAGGAGGATGTGTTCTTGTTTAACGAGATAATCCATGCATGATGAATACCTTTAAAATCTCGTGGTCAAGATATTTTTTTTTTTAAAGTTCACAGCGAAAACCTTTAAAAGTTCGCGGCGAAGACCATCACACCGTCTGAGCTAAAGACTTCATTTTTTATTTGAAGCGAAGACTATTACACCGTCTAAGTTAATCACTCCATCTTGTTTGAAGATTTAACTTCATTTTATCTGAGGCATAGACCATTACACTATCTGGGCCAAAGATTTATTTTGTCTTAAGTAAAGACCATTACACCGTTTAAGCTAATGACTTCATCTTGTTTGAATATTTAACTTCATTTTATCTGAGGCATAGACCATTACACCGTCTGGGCCAAAGATTTATTTTGTCTTAAGCGAAGACCATTACACCGTCTAAGCTAATGACTCCATCTTGTTTGAAGATTTAGCTTCATTTTATCTGAGGCATAGACCATTACACTGTCTAAGCCAAAGACTTTGCCTTTTCCATGCTTGGTAGGATTATATTATGATTTGAGGCCATGCATATCGCATTTCTTAGCTAAATGCTAACAAACACTTTTCTCTCTTTTTTGCAGTCTAAACATGGTTTACTTCAAAGAAATAATTTCTTCCTCTAATTCTCAATGCCTTATCATCTCGGACCATAAGGGAAGCAAGGAGGGGACAAGGTTACCAGTTGGTAGGTCACTAATCGGCCAGTATAATGCAGCTTCATGGGTACCTTTGAGGGACCCACCTTATTTGGCAGACTGGACGCTTGAATACAATAGTCGTCCTCCCAAGACATGGGTGCTTCGCACCACTACCCATCATGCTTGGAATTTTGCGAGTACCTTACCATGCCTAGGGCGTCGAATCATTAACAAGGAGACTTATTGGGGCAATGATTTGCCGTTCGGCGGTGAATTTCATTACGTTCCTGGCTACTGGGAATGGGCAGAAGATGTCTTAAGTAGGTGTCTCTTGACACTGGAGGGTGCAAGAATGTATGACGCCGTATATGCTTCACTCTTCACATATGATCGCAATACGAACATTGTGCAGGCATTCTGTGAGGCATGGTGCCTTATTACCAACACATTGCTTACCTCTGCTGGAGAACTATCCATATCACTTTGGGATTTGTATAAGATCGGTGGTTTTCCTATAGCAGGATCTCCTGATGAGGAAATTGTGCCAAATGTTGAAGAGTTTACAGGAACGTACGACAAGGGGAGAAGGTTTCTTCCCCAGACTTGTGAACATTTGTTTGATGCCTTCCATCGGTTCCGACAGGGAGGTAGCAACGATCCAAAGGTTTCTGCGAAAAAATGGGTAGAGTTCTGGTGCAGAAAGACAATGAAGTATACTCAGCCTCCTTTAAGGAAATAAAAGAAGTCTGCTCGTTTGAAATCGACACACAATCCTATAGGGGTCCTAGAGGAAGAGGTAAATTGGTCGACTGTGGAAGAAGATTTGTTCTATAAGCTAGGAGTAATGGGTGACAAGAAAGACGAAACATACTTGGTTGCTTTTCTATCTTGTTGGTTATGTATTTTTGTGCTTCCTTCAAAATATGGTGACTTCATTCGTCCTGGTACCTTTAAGATCGCGTGTCATCTTGCTTGTAAACAAAGAGTTAGCCTTGCAGTCCCAGTCTTAGCCAGAATATATAAGGGTTTGAACGAGATTTCAAAGTGCTCGTTATTTGATCCTGCTCAAACTTTCTTTCCAGCTCATTATGTGTATGGTTGGTTAGCCCATTACTTTTAGACTCATTTTCCATATGCAAAGGGGCCAGTTGTTCCTCTCATGGCCGCATGTTCCGGTGAAGGTGCTTCTAGATATTTTGGGAAAGAGGAAGCAAGGAAACGTATTCATAACGGAGAAAATATCATTTGGACTTCGACAATTCCCCGCAGATCTGATCAGTACCGCTACTATGACGATGGTAAGGCAGATGAGTTCGATTTAACTTTCTTTATGAGTATTCGCTCGAATTATCTTCTTTTGAGAGACGGAGTCAACTTTATTATTGAATCTTACAGCCCTCATCGATTTAGCCGCCAATTTGGTTTTTATCAAGACACCCCTGGTCGCTTGGAGCAAGATTTTCGTGAGGCCTCACTAGAAGAAGGGTTAAGACTTTCCCGGATTTGTGTGTTGACTATATCTAATTTGAGGGCAATATTTCCTCCTTTTGGGTCCAATATGAAGAAGTTTACATCGTCTAACTATAGATCTTGGTGGGCAAGGGCGCATGGAAGCCTTCTTGAAGACCACTTACAATTTTTTATGAATACTTTTGAGCTAATCACAAATATCACTCAAGACCGGATTGAGGATGTCTTAGTGATTGATAGGATTCCTGCTTTACAGTCTAAGGTAGTTGAGATGCGCGCAGGCAGTGGACCCATGCTACACAAAGAAGTTCAAAGAGAAGAGATCCATACTCCACTTGACAAAAGTATTATTCCATTTGGTGTAGTCGTTAATGCCTCTAATAAGCGCCTATCCCAAGAGGAGAGTGATAGCAGCAAAGGAGATCAATATTGGAAAAGGAAAAGGCCAAACCCAGAAGGAGTTGTAGAGGTCCAAAGCGTTGATAGCCCTTCAAGAACACTAACAGCTCAGAACAAGCAGGTAAAATAAAACATAAACTTTTCCTTTTTGTTATCCTTGGCTAAATGAATTTGCTAAAGTATCCTTACATTTATTTATTCATTTTTTTTTAGGCTAACAACGTTGGAGCATTGCAACGAGTAAGGCCACAAGATAGTGGCGAGTTTGTAGCAGGACCGAACACACATAAATCATCTTCCACAGCTAAGGTAGATCAAGAGGCAACTTCTATTTCTCATGATGAAATTAGGGCAAATTTGGGTTCTGCTTTGTGTGAATGACCAACAATTGTAGCTTCAGTTTTTGATGGAAAGAAGGTTGTCTTGGATATTCTAAAGGAGTTTATCTTGAATCTTTGGACTTCGATTCGGCGTAGGCTGAAAGGCAGCACTGCAGACAATGTCTCTGAGATTGAAGAAAATACCAAAGTGATCCTTGAGGCAATGGATGGGGATGATGTGGATATTTCCCCTTTGAGAAGCCTATTAGAGTCCCTTTTTGAGCTTGCTGCTTCATATAACAAAACACGGTCGGCTTTATCTGAGAAGGTTGAAGAGACTGCAATATCAGACGTTGAGGTACACCTCACAAATGTCATGATTGAAGAAGAAGAAAAGGTTAGAGAAGTGTCATCTATCCGCCAGTCCCTAGTCACAGTGAAAGAGAAGATAGAGAAGCTCCGTGAAAAAGAGAAGGACTTAGAAGCCCTTTTAGAAGTTGCTGAGAAAGAAGTTGAAGAAGCCAAGTTAGGAGCCTCAACTACTAGAAAGGAGTATGACGCATGCTGCACTGCCTTGTTGACTGCTGATGACTTGGCCGATTTGGAGAAGAAGAAGAAGAAGAAGAAGTACTTGGAAGCTATGCTCAAGGATTTGGCCAACTACAAGTTGTGCCTAGATTAGGCTTTTAGAATTATCTCCCCTTTCATCCTTATGTTAGGTTGACCTAGTGGATATTTATTTCATCTTAAATCGGATTGCTTCTCTTTTTCTTTACATTACCCGACATTTATCTTGGTCGCATAATTTACAGATTTTAGTACTCGTAATGAAAGATTCTTATCTTGTCGTGGGAGAGTCCAAATAATGAACCGTTTGATTTCACCTCGTTGAAAATTTCATATTTGTGCAGTCTCACCAAATAATTTATAATTTATTGTAAAAAAGTCAAAATTATGAACCGTTTAATTCATGGAAACTAGACTTCCAAATATAAGACATATCCAAAATTCGGAATTAAACACTTTGAGAATCACCCCAGATATTATTTTGAATCTAACTTTAAATTCTGTCACATCGACGATTTCAGATTTGCACAACTTCACCAAAATATTTGTATCTTGATGTAGGAATGTCTAAATCACAAACCGTTTAATTTCATGGAAAATAGACTTCAAAATCTAAGACATATCTGAAATTCGGAATCGAACACGTTGAGAATCGTCCCAGATATTATTTTGAAGCTAACTTCAAATTCTTCCACGTCGACGATTTCAGATTTGCACGGCTTCACCAAAATATTTGTATCTTGATGTAGGAATGTCGAAATCACGAACCGTTTGATCCATTGGGAACTTAACTTCCAAATATATAACATATCTAAAATACAAAACTTAATTCCATAAGTATAGTTTCAGATAATATTTCGAATTCAACTTTGGTTCCTGATATGCCGACAGTTTCAAATTAGCGCGACTTCACCAAAATCTTTGTATCTTGGTGTGGGAGCCTTGAGATTGTAAGACCCTTTTAATTGTCAAAAATTGAAATTCAAGAGCTTCATTCTCACCAAATATCTTGGGTCCAGGTCTCTCTGAATTTGAAATGTCATGAAGGTAGACCATAATAACTTGAAGGTGTGGCAAACATGAAGGCATAACGGATCCCCAAACTTCAATGCAAATGCTTGGCATCCCCCTTAAAAGATATTAATCATTTCATTGTAGACACAAATTTAGCATAGGGGCTTGCCCCCTTTAAATCAAATGGGATCCAAAGTTTAACAGAAGCATGGTGTCCCAGCTCGATTTTCAAATACTGATTGAATGAATTACATTCCATTGTACTTCATTCAGACAACGATTGGGGGATTATGTATCTTTTGAATTTATGCGACTAAACTCTGAATGAAACTCTAAGCTGCCTACGTACGTCGGTGAAGAGGATCAAGTCATACCGTAGTTCAGAATGGGTAGAATTTTTTATTTATTTATTTATTTATTTATTTATTTATTTATTTATTTTTTATTTTTTTTATGTCCTAACTTTTGCCTAGGCCGCCTCTTTCGAGGTTTTCAACCTAGCGGACCCTTTTTTTTTTGTTTTTTTTTGTCCATACACAGTTTAGACTCATGCGGGCCAGGAGTAACATGCAGTTTATGCTCATGCATTAAGGAGCGTTGCAACTTCAAGAATAATTCTTCTTTAAAAACTTGCCATTGATAGGGCCGATTTTCATGTCATCTGCATCAACCAGCTTGTAAGCCCCACTTGAATAGGCTTCTTGCACGACATATGGCCCATCCCATTTTGAAGTAAACTTCTCTACAGGTTTATGGGAAGTGATAATGGGTCTTCATATGGCAAGTACTTGATCTCCTACTTGAAAGGATCTCGGGTGAACTCTTTTATTGAAGGCACGAGACAATCGAGCTTGATAGCATTCAAGACTTTGTTGGGCCTCCAACCTCTTCTCATCAAGAGCCTCTAACTCTGCTAATCGAAGTCGAGCATTTTCTTCATCAGTGATCACTTCTTGAATAGCCAGTCGTAATGAAGGTATTTGACGCTCAAGTGGCAAGACGACTTCGACTCCATAAATGAGTGAATACGGAGTTGCTTGTGTTGGCGTGCAGTGAGTCTTCCTATATGCCCATAGAGCTTCTTCTATATGATAATTTCAATCTCGTTTGGATTTGGAGACGACTTTCTTCAGCAGGTTGCATAAAGTTTAATTGAATGCCTCAGNTCACAAATCTTGTTCATCAACCTATTGTCGAATGGCTTTCCATTATCCGTTATTATGTAACGAGGAATGCCAAATCGATAGATTATGTTTACTCGGATGAAACTTGCAACATTTTCCTTATTTACCTCCTTAAGAGCAACAACTTCAGCCCATTTTTAGAAGTAGTCAGTTGTAGCCAAGATGTATAAGTGCCCACCAGAAGACTTCGGCAGTGGTCCCACAACATCCAATCCCCAAGCGTCAAACGGCCAGGATGCAACAGTCGGGTGCAACACTTCAGGAGGTTGATGAATAAAATTCGCATGGAATTGACAAGCCTTGCATCTTCGAGCGTAGTCCAAGCAGTCTTTTACCATCGTTGGCCAATAATATCCCATCCTTTTTATATGGAAGTGGAGCTTTGGTCCAGACTGGTGCGACCCACATACCCCAGAATGTGCCTCTTGCAAAGCTTGGAGTGCTTCTTCTTCCCCTAAGCATCGCAAGAGTACTCCCTCGAATGACCTTCTGTATAGAGTGTCTTTGTAGTAAAGGAAGCAAGGTGCACGACGACGGATTTCAGTCATTCTCCTCGGATTTTCTGGAAGTATCCCATAGGACAAGTAGTCGATAATGGGTTATCGCCATTCTTCTTTCTCAAATTCAGAAACAGCGACAAGATGCTCGAGTTTATTTCCTTTACCTTCAACCTCATTTAGTGGAGGTACTACCCATTTTTGGCAAACAGTAACTTGCGCTTGATCAAGAAAGGTTAACGATGAAGATAAGGCAGCTAAAGCATCAGCCTTCTTATTTACTTTCCTTGGCACATGCTGAATAGTCAAATCATCGAGCCACCCCATTAACTTTTTAGCGTAATCATGATATGGGCGTAGTTCAGGCTTCTTAACCTCGTAACTACCCAAAAGCTGATTGACCACTAACTGGGAGACACCAAAGACTTGCAACTGCAATTGCTTCATATCAACAGCCATTTCAAGCCCAATTATTAATGCTTGATACTCAACAACATTTTTGGAACAGAGTTGTGTCAAGGTGAAGGAGTAGGGCAAGACTTCACCTTGGGAAGTGACTAATATGCCAGCACCAGCTCCCCCGCGATGCGCAACACCATCAAAGTACATCTTCCATGGAGGTTGAACTTCAACGACCATTGCGTCCTAATAAGGTAGTTCTTCAGTTAGCTCACAGTCATCAGGTATCGGATGATCTGCCAAGACGTCTGCCAATTCTTGTCCTTTTACAGCCTTTTGAGGGATGTACAAGATCTCGAATTGTTAAAATTGGAGATACCATCTCGCTAGTCTATCACTAAGAACAGGTTTTGACATCACGAACTTTATGGGATTTGCTTTGGAAACAAGACAGACAACATGAGCTTGAAAGTAGTGCTTCAACTTTTGAATTGAGAATACTATCACCAAACACAACTTTTCAATTGGCGAATAATTCAGCTCATTTGGTGTCATCATCCTGCTCAAGTAGTAAAGGGAGTTTTCTTTCCCCTCACTATTTTCTTGGACCAACAATGCTCCACTAGACCTTTCTTGCGCCGCAATGTATAGTATCAATGGCTTTCCAGGTATAGGAGCTGCTAAAACTGGAGGCTTCATCAAGTAGGCTTTTATATTTTCGAAAGCGTTGCTAGAAGCTTGGTCCCACTTGAAAGGAATGCCTTTCTTCATGAGGCGACTAAATGGTTGGCACCTTCCAGCTAGGTTCGAGATGAATCTCCTAAGGTATGCTAGCTTTCCTTGCAGACTTTTCAATTCATGAATATCCCGAGGCTCAGGCATTTTCAAAATAGCATCCACTTTGGCTTGATCAATTTCGATCCCTCGATGTCGGACAATGAAACCAAGGAACTTTCCAGAAGTAACTCCAAAGGCACATTTCAATGGGTTCATCCTAAGTTGGTACCTCCGGAGCAACTCAAATACCATTCTCAAGTCTTTCAAGTGGTCGCCCTTCTTTCTTGATTTTACCACCAAGTCGTCAACATAGCATTCGACATTCTTGTGGAGAAGATGGTCGAAAATATTCTGCATAGCCCTTTGGTACGTAGCACCAGCGTTCTTCAAGCCAAAAGGCATCACCTTGTAGCAATAAATACCCTTAAGGGTACGGAATGCAGTAAGCTCTTCCTTTTTTGGTACCATGCGGATTTGGTTATAGCCCGACGAACCGTCCATGAAAGACATTGCTTCGTAACCAGTAGTAGCATCAATCATCAGCTCTGGAATAGGAAGCGGGAATTCATATTTGGGACACGCATTATTGAGATCCTGAAGTCAACACATACTCGAATCTGGCCATTCTTCTTCCTTACAGGGACAATACTTGAAACCCATGTTGGGTANGAATTCATCTTTGGGACACGCATTGTTGAGATCCCTGAAGTCAACACATACTCGAATCTGGCCATTCTTCTTCCTTACAGGGACAATACTTGAAACCCATGTTGGGTATTTAACCTCCCGAATAAATCCCGCTTTAATGATTTTGTTAACTTTGATTTCAATCAGGTGAACCAAGTCTGGCCTAAAGCGCCTTTGAGCTTTCTTAACAGGACGAGCGCCATTCTTGACCGCAAGGTGATGAACTGCCACTTTAGGATCCAAGCGAGGCATTTTTTTGTAACTCCAAGCAAATACATCCCTAAACTCCTTGAGTAACTCAATATAGGTGCTTTCTTCATCAACTTCTGGTAAAGCACTTAGGTAGGTGGGTCTTGGTTCTTCATCAGTGCCAAGGTTAACTTCTTTTAAAGCATCAACAGTTGCTTTCACCCCTTCTTCAAGTTCTGGGGGAGCATATTTCGCATCTTCATTTTCTTGAGGGTCTCCATCGTTGAAGGATATGTGATAACACGATGAAACATCGTCCAATTTCTCAGCATCCTCCATTAGAGATAAAACACCATGCTCGCTTTGTGTAGTAACATGATACGAAGAACCCACACTTTCTTCGTCTTCATCACGTTATTTAGTGTATACCACAGTGTATGGCTTCACCTTCAGTACTTCATCACACGAAACTATAACTTCTGTTTGTCACCTCATTCTAGAAGGAACCAAACTTTGAAAATCTTTAGAGACCCTCTGAATTTTGGTCAAAGCGGGTGTTCTTGTATTTTGATAATTTTTCTGGAACTTATTCACCTTCTTTAATGAACCCAATCTCTCAAATAGGGAAGTCCTCACAGTTAATTTTCCAAGTCTGTCAAAAACAGAAGGCCTGTTAGAAGCGGCCGATTCATTTTCTACAGTGATGTGATTGCTACTTGTCCTTATGATGGAGATGCGCACTGGTGACGGTTGCTTGTATCCCAAACCTTCGCGTGGTTGCCTCGTTGCAGCTTCTGATGGGAGCTTCCCTAACTTTGACGGCTCATCGGGATTGTATCCAGCTTTCGCAAATAGCTTGTAAGCGTTAGGATCAAAGCCTTCATCTGTTCGCTTTGTGGGGAGTGCCACATTCTGCAAACGATTTTGAGCTACAAACCCTACAAGTGGCTTCGAGGACAACTTTACTGCCTCAATTCGTTTCACCGGAAGAGTTAACTCCTTTAGTGTGTTGGTTTAGAGATTAGATGATTCGCCCTTGTCTTTCTTCCTTTTAGGGACATATTGGAGCTTAGGACTTACCTTCTTTCCATAAGATGCAATATCCCCTCTATGAGATTTATTCACATTGGGTTGTACCTCCTCAACAACGGCTTTGGCTTTACCAATAGTCACCTTAGTTCTTTTGGTTATGGGCTCGTCATTCTTGATTTTCATGCCATCATCAACCTTTAGCTCCTTCAAAATGCGGTTCTTCAAGTAGAACTTTGCATCGGTGAAGTGTGACTCTGCCTCGGTGAATGGCTCATCATCAGCAACTATCTTCTTCTCAATTTCACCCTCGTAGTATTTTAAACATTGATGGTAGGTAGATGGAACTACTTTATTCTCATGTATCCAAGGTCTTCCAAGAAAAACATTGTATGAAGTCTTCGCATAGATCACATGAAGCCATGCACTTGATTGCATATCTTCAATAGTGATTCCCAGCCTGATCGCGCCTATGGCTCTTTGCCCCCCTTGGTTGAATCCTTGGATCATCACACAACTTTCTGAGAGTTCGTTCATGGGAATACCAATTTGTTTCACAGTTTGAATTGGCAAAATGTTCACTGAGGATCCTCCATCAATGAAAATTCGGTTTACCTTTTCATCACGCATATAACCAACCAGGTACAATGGGCGGTTATGAGGAGTGTCACCTAGCAGAAGATCGTCACTTGTGAATGTGACTTTTTCCTCACAAGCATCAACTTCTTGAGTAGTGGAGTCGATGAGCTTTTCCGAAGATGGTGCCGACGGTAGGTCATCACTCTTTTCTTTCCCTTCGTCAGTATGGAAACAAGAGGCATCAATACCCCCATTGGAAATCTTCATGCAGAACCAACTTGGTAAAAATTCCTCCAAGGTCACTAGATGTCGTGGCTTTTGAGGGTGGTGCACCTCCACTTTCGCTTTCTTTACGTGCTTAGCTGGGTTCCATCTCCTAGGTCTTTTCACCATTATATTCCTCGTTGGTTGTTCCATTGATCCTTTTCGTGGGCCTCTTTTATGGCGCCTACGACGAGAAACCAGCGTCCAACCTTCATCATCCTCAGGTTGATCGTATTCAACCTTGTAGTTCTCCAGTAATTCTTTATCTTTACTTTCTTTGGAACTACATAATTCGTCTAGATTTAATGAGCCAAATATGATAGAGACTTTCTTNCTAAGTCCATAACTTTGTCCTTGAAGACAAAGCACTTCTCTAGAGGGTGGCTCACAAGTCGATGATATTTGCAGTAATTTGGGTCATCGATTTTCTCAACTTCATTTGGTCGCTTCATCTCTGGAAGCTCAATGAGATTTAACTCGAGGAGTTCTTCAAAAATAGTCGGCACATCAGAATCTAGAAATGGGTACTCTTTCTCTTGCATTTCTTTTAGAGTCAACTTTCCACTTGGCTTATCTTGAAACGAAGTGGATTTCATACTCTTCTCCTTGATCACCTTCGTCGTGAACTTCACAGGTGATGTTTTGACATTCATAGATTCTTTATTTCAGATCTCGGTACAAACTTGCTCCATTTTCTAATTTCTTGCTTGTCGTTCCCTTTGCGAGGTTCATAGATGGGTAGCCTTTCGTTCCCAGCAGAGGCCATGCTCAATTCCATTTCATGGTCACGAGTTGCAAGTTCTTCAAATGTCCTAGGCTTGATACCTTGCAAGATGTAGCGCAACACCCAATGCATACCTTGGATGCACATCTCTATGCCAGAAGCTTCACTAAGCCTGGCTTTACAGTTGAGGCTTGCATTCCTCCAATGATTGATAAAGTCGATAACTAGTTCACTCTTCCGTTGACGAGTACTTGTGAGTTCTATCATACTCACAATACGTCTCGTGCTATAAAAGCGATTGAGGAATTCTTGCTCTAGTTGATCCCAGCTATCAACAGATCCAGCCTCGAGGTCCGTGTACCAATCAAAAGCATTTCCTTTTAATGAGCGGACAAACTGCTTGACAAGGTAATCTCCATAAGTCCCAACATTGTTGCATGTCTCAACGAAGTGCGCCACATGTTTCTTTGGATTGCCTTTGACATCAAACTGTTGAAACTTCGGAGGTTGATAGCCAGCAGGCATCTTCAACATATCGATCCTTGAAGTGTACGACTTTGCATAGGTAAAGAAGGACTTGGAAGCAACTTCATATTTGTTTTTTATAGTCATGGGTGGATTCTTCTTCCATCAAGCTTCCCACCCTATTTGTTAGCTTGTCGATTCTAGCATCTTGATTTTGCATGCACTTGGTCAAGCCAGCGATTGCTTCCGTCAAGTTTGCCAACTGCTCCTCCTCAGATGAAGTGTTTGTTACCATGGCTTGCATGATTGTCATGGAAGAGGGAGAGTAGCATGGATTTTCACACAGATTGATCCTTGATTGGCTCACACTATGTGGTATAAGTGGGGAGGATCCATCACTTGTAGTGTCATCATCTTCCTTCACAGCAGAGTGCTTGGATCCGGAGAGGTCAAGCAGAGCAAGAGTTTTCTTGATCTTTTCAGCAACATCGCTTCCTCCTTCGGGTGCATTTGTGGAAGATCTTGATCCTTTTGAGGATGAAGATCTGAAAATGGGGGTAGATACGGACGACACTTGGGGTGCTTGTTTTCCTAACGAGCTTGCTTTGCTCCTCGTAACTGGTCCAAAGCTTCCAAAGGTAGCTTCGAGTATGTTTTCCATATCAGCATAGAACCTGGAATTAGCAGCCTTGGCGGAAGTTGAACTGGAGTTGATTTTCTTGGAAGCCATTTCGTTTTTCTTGAACTTTGGTGATTAAAAAGTTGAGATGAGAGGTAGAGATTGTCCCACTGGGCGTGCCAGAATTTGTAGACAATAAATTTGCGTCGAGAAAATAAAATCAAGACCGAAAGATATTGCAACAATCGTAGTATTTGATTTCAAGTAATTTGAGTGTACAATCTCTATGAATCCTCTGATTCTACTTTTCTAGTATAAATTCAAGGGCCTTTGAGCTTGATCTTGAATTTTAATTTTGATTTATCCGTCTCGAACACTTTGATCGTTGCCACGAATTGTATCACGAACAAGTAACCTTGATCTTGAATGCCTTGTACTTGATTTGACTTCGTTCTTCATCTTGAATACTTGAATTGTTCTTCGTTTTTGAGCTTGGACTTGATTTCTTGAACTTGAACTTGATTGCTTGAAGTTTGAAACTTGTAGAGAACAAACTCTTTCCGACCAATCAAATTGAAGCGTGACATGATCGTATTTGATTGGCCAGAACATGTCACTTGCACACGTGGTGCGATTTCATTGGCCTTTTAATGTGACTTGACATGCTGTGTCATTTTAACACGTGGCATGGTCCTATTGGCTCTTCCATTTGACGTGGCATGACACGTCATTTGACACGTGGTACCAAACTAGGCCTCTAGGAAGATGACATATTGGGCCTAATGACGTGGGTTCATCACTTTAGCCCAATTAAATGGACTAGCCCAATGGATTAAGATTTATTTATTTAATCCACATATATTGGACTTATACAATTGATTTAATTATATTAGCCCACATATTTATTTGGACCAATATATCTTGAATTTTAAAATATAATCCAAATTATCCAATAAATTTTACATGCCTACAATATCTATTTTACTCTACCGAGCCGCTATAGTCGTCCGGGTATGGCACCTATTGTGCAACCACTGATCAGTTGGATTTTACCGAGCTCCACGTGGCCGGTTACATTTTACCGACTCTATCACGGCCGGGTACGATATGATGATGATGTTTCCCACGGAAGCGTATGTTTAAAAAGTTTATGTATATATATGTATGTATCACGCATTTCATGTCAGTAGCCCTCAGAGGTACCCAGATGTTAGAGGTTGTATATACTATATCTTTGTTTACATTACTGTTCTTACTTATGCTTTCCTGCCTTACATACTCAGTACTTTATTCGTACTGACGTCCTTTTTATTTGTGGACACTGCATGTCATGTTGCAGGTCCTGATAGATAGGTAGACACAGCTCCCCCACCGCAGTAGGCTTCCTAGATCAACGGTTATTGGCGAGATCCCTTCTCCGGACTTGCCGTGGTCTTGGTATGCAATTTTGTTATAGATATTATGGGTATGTCGGGGCCCTATTCCGGAAATATTGCAGAACTTATGCTCCTTTAGAGGCTCATAGACAGGTGTCGACTCATGTATAGTTTGGTATGCCCCGTCGGCTGATTTTTGTTGTATAGTCTTTCATGGCAGCGTGGTAGCTCGTACCTTATATGTAGTTTCTTGGTAGTCTTGTCATCCCATGTTATGTATGTTCATGCCATTATCTTTCATTGTTGATTGTTCATGATCCATAGCTACCATTTATATTGATATCGTCGGACCTTAAAGATAATAAGGAAGATTAGATAAAATATACGTTGGTGCTCGGCAAGTACGGCCCGGGTGCTAGTCATGATCCTCCAGTTTGGGTCGCGACAAGGACTACAGATATGGGTTTATTTTATGACAATGATTGTAGTCCCGATCTTGTTGGTTATGCCGATGCTTGGTATTTATCTGATTCATACAAGGCTTGATCTCAAACAGGCTATGTGTTTACATGTGGAGGTACTGCCATATCTTGGCGATCGACTAAGAAATCAATTGTGGCTACTTCATCTAGTCATACTGAGATAATTGCTATTCATGAAGCAAGTCGAGAATGTATGTGGTTGAGGTCTATAATACATCTCATTCGAGAAATTTTTATTTAAAGTGTGACGAAATGCTCACTATTTTATATGAACACAATGTAACATGCATAGCCCAATCAAAAGGAGATAGGACAAAGTACATTTAATAAAAGTTATTTTTCATACATGATCTTCAAAAGAATGGTGATATCAATGTGCAACATTCGTTCGAGTGATAACATGGATGATTCATTCACCAAATCACTACCAACGTCAACCTTCAAGAATCTAGTGTACAAGATCGGGATGCGAAGACTCAAAGATGTGAATTGATCCTCTCATCAGGGGAAGAAATACGTGATGTACTCCTTTTCTCTTAACTAAGGTTTTGTCCCAATTAGATTTTCTTGGTAAGGTTTTTAATGAGGTAGCTCTCAATGCGTATTACAAGATAGGTGTACTCTTTTTTCTTCATAGACTTTTTCACACTGAATTTTTCTTAGTAAAATTTTAACGAGGCACTATTAATTTTTAATGGACATCCAACAGGAAGTGTTATAAATCCACTTGCACACAAGGTGGATGTCGAACTTGCAATTTGAAAATCTTGTCATATCTAGATTTGTTTTGCCATGCCTAGATTCGTGTTGATTTTCACTCATAACTAGATTTAGGAAGTTATGTAACAAGGCCATAGTATCAATAAATATGTGCGTTCATGAACCTAACGAGGATGCTTTTAAAACGAAGAAAGAGATGTTTCTTTTTAATATTATCATTCTCTTCTATTATTAATTCTAGTTAATTACATAGTTCATGATATATTACTTTTATTTTATAACAGGTACTTTTTTCCTCATTTTTAGCTCCCTTTTGGCCATAGATTTTGGCTATTTTTTTCCAAAAAGATTTTAAAAATACTGTTTGTTCATGGAATATGATTAATTTTTGAAAGAAAAAATTCAAGTTCCCAAAAAATGGTTTAGGGCAGTTTTTGGATGAAATTTTTTCTTCTCCAAATAAAATGCACGTTCAAACACAATTCAACTTTCAAAAATTATTCGACACAACTCAACTTTCAAAAATTATTTTTCGACACAACTTTAAAAACTCTTTTTTTAGGTTTCAACCAAATCTATGTCCAACCGCTACCTTAACGTGTGTTGAATATTTAGCACTAAATCACTTTAAATTTCAATATTGTTGTACGACCTTCTTGGAAATAGACTCGATGTTTATGAGAAGCAAAGTTGTAATTATGTTGATTAAGTGCAGTTTTTTGAGGACAAACAATTTAATTAGTCCAAGTAAACCAAAGTATTACTCATGAAATGTAATTTAATCAGTTCAAGTAAGCCAACGTATTACTCATATTTAATTGAAAAGGCGTTAAAGAATTTTTTTTTTTTTAAAAAAAAAGAACACAAGAAACAAAACTTCCTCTATTTTCAAATGAATTACGAATGATTTTTTTTTTTTTTTTGGGTTTTTCTTGTATGGTATGAAAATCCTATAATAGGAATGTTCAAATGATGACACTTAACTCAACCTGCTAGGTAAGCCAACTAACATAATCCAATTCAAATGAGATTTATTGAGAAAATAAATGACAACTAGTCATGATGGCACCTAATCCAA
This sequence comes from Nicotiana knightiana, assembly GCA_005239525.1. Classification (NCBI taxonomy): domain Eukaryota; kingdom Viridiplantae; phylum Streptophyta; class Magnoliopsida; order Solanales; family Solanaceae; genus Nicotiana; species Nicotiana knightiana. The sequence goes on along the minus strand of ML384514.1, from coordinate 64,267 downwards.
CTCGCTAGGTAAGCCAAATAACAATAATCGAATTCAAATGAGATTTACTGAGATCTGAGAAAGCTAGTATGAAATCATGAGCTTCTAAAACTTAGAGTTTACAAAGCTGGTATGAAATAAATACATCATTTCTTCGAGATATACATAAACAGATTTATAAATCTAAAGCTACCAAAAATAAGAGGCAGCTATAACCGTAAAGCAGATACATCTTTAATGTCAGTTTCCACCATACACAGCAATGTCAGCTCCAAAATCTGCACGCAAGGTGCAAAAGTGTAGTATGAGTACAACTGGACCCCATGTACTCAATAAGTAACAAACCTAACCTTAGGTTGAAAGCAGCAAATCATGAATGTCATAATACCGTATAGCATGAGAAAAATGCATCTCTATGCCTACATGCCAAGTATGCATGTCAAATGAATGATTTCATGGTGATATTCCCAAGTACTCTCACCCTCAAACATACTCAAGTTGTCCGTCTCAAATGCCCACTTCATCACACATACAAAAAAAATCATTCAGCACTATACAGGTGCCTGGCTCATAAGCATGTTACCAAAGTACGTGTATATATATCACTGTGCATGTGCTCACTGTTGGTATGTCAGACTCTGGAAGGGAAGATCCTGCCCAAACGCTAATATAAAGCCTATAATGCCTGATGCGGCGTGCAATCCGATCCGCAATAATAAATAAGTCAATAACGCCTGCTGCAACATGCAACCCGATCTATAATAATAATAATAATAATAATAATAATAATAATAATAATAATAATAATAATAATAATAATAATAATAATAATAATAATAATAATAATAATAATAATAATAATAATAATAATAATAATAATAATAATAATAATAATAATAATAATAATAATAATAATAATAATAATAATAATAATAATAATAATAATATGGCCTGCTGCGACGTGCAGCCTGATCCACAATAACACTCACAACACGGCTCTCAGGGCCACCTCCGTCATCAATCTCTGAAGTATCAAGGGCTCACAATCTCGTACCACTCAGCCCAAACAATGATAACATGTGAAGTAACAATGAATGATAAACAGAGACTGAGATATGATATGCAAATGAAGAATCATGACTGGGTATATAATTACATTAGAGCAGATAACTCAAAACAACAGAAATAGCTTCATTAGGTCTCAATTGAATAAGCACAGTCTAAGCATGATTTCTAACATGATTCAGAACTCATATAATCATACAAGTAGGGAGAACATGGATGTAACAAGATATAACAACAAAACAAGTCCGGTCACAGTTTAATAGTCAACTAGAATCATAATTTCCCCGGTGCACACCCACACGCTCGTCACTTAGCATGTACGTCACCTCAATACATCTCTTATAGCATAGTTCTTAGGGTTAAATACCCTCATATCCAAGTTTAGATATGTTACTTACCTCGAAAAAGCCACATGCAATACCGAGCAAGCCAAACAATACTCTAGAAATACCATTATGCGTGTATCGACCTCCAAACGGCTCGAAACTAGCCAAAAGCAACTCAAAAATATCAAATAATGCCAAAGAAGACAAACTCAATCGATAAAGGTTGAATCTTTATTCTAAATCCCAAGTTAACTAAAAAGTCAAACCTGAGACCATATCTCGGAACCCGACAAAACTCACAAAATACGACAACTCATTCAATTACTAGTCCAACCATACTAATTTCACTCAATTCCAACTTAGAATCTATGTTCAAAACTCCAAAATTCACTTTGGAGAAATTTAGACAAACCCCCCAATTTCTCTTTCAAAATCATCATTCAAATACCAAAATCGAAGATGCAATCATGAAATATAATCAAAACCGAGTAGAAAATACTTACTCAATCCGTGTAATAAAAATTATCTCCAAAATCGCCCATATCTGAGCTCCATAGCTCAAAATATGATAAAATATTTGAAACCTTCGAAAATAGAGTACTTATAATCATTGAACAATAACACCCATCGCGATTGCGGGAGAACCTTCATATATCGCGGGATCACAAAGAACAAATGCAACTGCCGCCAAAAATGCTCTATGCGTTTGCAATATTGTCCATGCGAACGCGATGACCACAGACATTAAAGCTCCGCGAACGGAACCTATCATATCCGAACGCATTGAAGAATTCTCCAGCTCTCAGCTGCCTAGTCTCAACACTATCCGACCGTGATTCCTCATTCGTGAACACGAAGCTCAAGTTCCCACAACTACGCAAACACGTTCTTCTTGCCGCGAAAGGGGTTAAAAAAGTGCCCAGCTCCAATTTTACCTTATGCGATCGCGCCTACATTTTCGCAATCGTGAAGAACAATTGAGGCATCAGAAACCAACATTTAAATCATGAAAAACATGGCCTGATAACAATCCAAAACACGCCCGAGCCCCTAGGAACCCCGTTTGAACATATGAACAAGTCCCAAAATATAACACGGACCTACCTGAGGCCTCAAATCACACATAACAACATCAAAATCACGAATCGTACCCAAATCAAACTTTATAAATTTTTGAACTTTTAATTTCCAAAACTCGTGCCGAACCATATCAAATCAGCCCGGAATGACCTCAAATTTCGCACGCAAGTCTCAAATGACATAACGAAGCTATTTCAATTCCCGGAACCACAATCTGAACCCGCTATTATCAAAGTCAACTCCCGATCAAACCAATGAACTCTCCAAACCTTCATTGCCAACTTTCGCCGATTAACACCAAAACCCTCAAGAAACATCCAAATGCAAATCCGGGCATACACCTAAGTCCAAAATTACCATACGAACCTAACGGGACCATCAAAACTCCGATCCAGACTCCGACACAAAAGTCAAACTTGGTCAACTCTTTCAACTTAAAGCTTTTAACATGAGATTTCTTTTTCCAAATCAATTACGGAATCACTTGAAAATCAAACTGACGATTCACACAAGTCATAATTAATCTTACGGAGCTACTCAAGACTTTAAACAGCTGAACGAAATGCAAATGCTCAAAACGACCGATTGGACCGTTATATAATTAAATTTATACAATTTGAAATTTTATTATAAATGTTAAAATGTCTATACTGTAATTCCTTATATATAATTTTAAATTATCTAAATTTTATCCTCAAAAACATAAGTAATCACGTCTCAATCATTTGAAGCTTGGTTAAATTAATTCTTGATAAGCGCAAACTCGATATTCAACTTGAAACAAGAAGAGCGTTAGGAAACTTGTATAGTTGTATTTCATTTTTTTAACAGATTCTTTTAATACTTTAAACATATATTAGAAATCTAAAATTTCCCTTTCATTATATAACATGTTCATGAATCAACTGAGGTTTGAAATTTGTGGTAGAGTAAATTCCACTTAATCCCTTTAAACTTTGACGATCGAAAAACAATTTCGCTTTTTGAATAAGACAAATAATCCAGATGAGTTTTAAAATTTTAGTACAGGTTAAATAAAAAAAAGCATATGACTACTACTTGGCAAAATACATACAACATAGTTTACTTCGGAAGTGGGAGATTTGATTCTGTGAAGATGCAACAAACAACGTAACATTATCTCAACAGACAAGGACAAAAGATTGATGCAGAACTTTACTCACGCAAAAAAGAAGAAGCATGTATTATAATTCACTCACAAGTCACAGCCTAAACTGAAGTACATGACTTCTTCTATATCACAGTAGATCTTAGTTAATCATTAGGTTTTGGAATAATTAAGTTTTTGATTACGCTGCTGGTTCTACTAGTCTCACAAAATAAAAATATCTTTATAGTTGCATAGAAAGTGTTACCATCTTATTTATTAAACTAGGTGCTTATGTTTAGTTCCACCTTTGCCATAGGATAAGTAGAAGGAATCTCCATCACGTTCTCTTCTAATTATTATATATCAATTGTTCCTAAATTTAGCAACTCATGGATTCAATTTGAAAAATATTATGACCATTCAAATTGTATACAGGTAAAATCGAGCTCATGATACATCCCGATCTCTGACAAAATAAGCCAACCTCAAGATATGATGACAGGGGACCGAAGTCGAGGGTCGGTCTCATCGAGTCAGAATTCGGAGGCATGATGCTCGACCTCGAGAATTTCGGGGTTACAGTTCAGATTCGGTCCTAGCTTTGAATGACTTCGAAGAACATTGTCGAGCAATCCAACACGGTCAACCGAAGGCCGTAATATCTGTGAGTGGCTGGATATGACGGCGGGGATCTCGGCACGTATCGATGAAGAACCGAAAATCAGTTAATCAGAGAATTATTTAACTTTTATACTATTGTACATAGAGTAAGATTCCCCCACTTTATAAAGGGGATCTGATAATTCATTAAACATATTGAAACACACATTCCAAAGCAATATATTATTATTTTCTCTGTAAATAGTTCTCTCTTTCATTTGTTCATCAGTGCTGATTATAGCGAGCCCGGATCGAGGAAAAATATTTCACTAAGGCTGGGACTATTAAAAGGTGAAAACCTACAATTCCAAGGTTGACCAAATCCCAGGAGCACCGCCGATATTAAAAGGCCTGGATTCCAAGAAGTTTGTTCAAAAACCTTTTCCTCCAAGCACGGGACCAAAGCCGATCCCTAAGAAGTTCTGTATGCTCGAGATTCCTAAGTACAACAGAACGCGCCATCAAAGGGAACGACTTGGAGGATGATGAGCTGTCCTGCTGAAGAAGTTCAAGGAAAAATCTTGGTTTATTTAATCATCAGGGACTCCCAAGCACACGAGTTTTCTACAAATAAAAATAGAAAATGGAATGCATGTTATTCAACAGTATAACATGACTTATATACTTGTGTCAACCAAGGTGTAGGTAGATCTATTCAAATTTTTAATGAAGTTGATTGGAAAAATACGGACTTCTCTATGCAGAATTAGAATTTTGATTTTCTAGTGGGTTGCCCGGGATTCGAACCCGGAACTAGTCGGTCCCGGTTATGATATGGTATCACAACCTACCTCCTAATTCTATTGACTCATTTTCTATGCTTGCAGATTCCTTCGTAAAAGCACACGCGGGGCTATCAAGGTCGAGACCAGGAAGTCAGATCTTTTTAAAGTAAAACATAAGGATAATGAGATGCTCAGAGAATTCGTGTCCCGATTTCAAATGGAACGGATGGACCTGCCCCAGGTCGCTGATGATTGGGCCGTTCAAGCTTTCACCCAAGGACTCAACATTCGACGCTCGTTGGCTTCACAACAGTTGAAACAAAACATGGTAGAATATCCGGTTGTTACTTGCGCCGATGTGCATAACCGATATCAACTAAAAATCAGGGTCGGAAATGATCAGCTTGGGGCCCCTTCTGGGTGTGTTTATCCAGTCAGAACTGTCGACACAGTCAAGAGAGACGTTGATCATGAACCGAGATCAAACAGGGATCGGTATAAGTCGTACAGTGGAGACCGAAGAAGCAATGGGTCTGGGCGAAACCCTGTGAGAAATGAAAGGAGAATTTATCTAGGTCAAAATAAGCTCATGAGAAAAAATAGTTTCAACAGGTCCATCGGGCCTAAAGAAGCTCCAAGATTATCAGAGTACAACTTCAACATCACTGTCGCCGCCATCGTATCTGCCATCGGACGCATCAAAGACACCAAATGGCCTCGACCTCTACAGTCCAATCCAGCTCAAATGGATCCTAACCTAATGTGAAAATATCATGGCACTCATGGCCACAGAACAGAGGATTGCCGACAATTAAGAGAGGAAATGGCTCGACTATTCAACAACGGACATCTCCAAGAGTTTCTAAGCGATCGAGCCAAGAATCATTTCAGGAATAGAGATTCTAATAAGCAGATTGAGAAGGAGGAACCTCAGCACATCATTAACATGATCATCAGTGGGGTAGATATTCCCTAGGGGTCGATGCTGAAACACACTAAAGTATCCATTACAAAGGAAAAATGGGCTCGGGATTATGTGCCGGAGGGAACTTTGTCTTTCAACGACAAGAATGTTGAAGGGATCATACAACCCCAAAATGATGCATTGGTAATAGTTGTACTCAGAAATAAATCTCGAGTTAAGCGTGTATTGATTGATCCAGGTAGCTCAGCCAATATAATTAGATCGAGGGTCGTGGAACAACTCGGTCTACAAGATCAAATCATGGCTGCAATCCAAGTTCTAAATGAACTTAACATGGCGTGCGAGACCACTAAAGGGGAGATAACATTAGCGGTGAACGTTTCCAGGACCTTTCAGGATGCCAAGTTCTATGTAATCGAAGGAGATATGAGATACAATGCTTTATTCAGGAGACCATGGATTTACAACATGAGGGAAATACCCTCAACACTAAACCAGGTTTTGAAATTCCCAATGCCTGGAGGAATCAAAATATTTTACAAAGAGCAATCGACTACCAAGTAAATGTTTACGGTCGACGAAGTGGTCCCGGTATTTGCACTTTCGACATCGGAGGCTCTGAAACCGATGTTGATACCCAATTTTGCCCTCATATATTTTTAAAATAATATACATACTTTCAAAATATTACTTTTTGCATTATTATTAATTTACATGATTTACACAAGCATTTATTAGAATTTTCCATAATTTTAGAGCTTTTAAATTATTTTTTCCTTGCATTAATTTACATAAAAAATTCAGTAATTATTCATTTAAATTATTTGTGATGACTTAATCACTTAAAATTATTATTTTCATCCCTAATACATTTTTTAAAAATATTTTCACTCCATTTTTTATAATTAAAATTATATATTTAGGTTATTCGCATAAATTTGCAATAATAACCTATATTTTGTATCCTTATTGCAATTGACATTCCATTTAGGGGCTAAATAATATTTTACATTTTTTATAGTCTCCTATTATTGTTTAAAATATTTGCATAAGTAGAATTTTCATATATTTATTTAGCTATTTTATTCAATTTTGTTTTTATAATTTCTATTTTTAAAAAAGTTGGCCCAATTGAGTTAATTTTCGGACCAAACAAGCCCAATACCCTAACCCAATAAACCCCAGCCCAAATCCAAATGACCCGGTCGCAACCCGCCTAATTAACCCGCCCCAAACCCTCTTTAAAATCCTGGCCTTTGATCTCTAAGATCAACGACCCACATCTAACCTACCCTTTTATTTACCCAACCCCAAAACCCTAATCCCCATTCCCTCTAAACCCGACGCCCTAAGACTCTCCCTCTTTATGAAGAACCCTAAACGCCACCACTCTCTAAACCCCTCTCACAATCCCTCTCGTAACGGGATTCTCCTCTCATTTACTTGCCATATCTATGCGTTTCCGCTACTGGTTGATTCTCCATGGTATCATCCAGTACTTGCCTAAACATGGCAAGTACTACTTCTTCGATTTTGTCCGATTTATTCCAATCTCTTGAATCTTTACCATATCTCATCTACACACGTTCGATTCTATATTGTGTGAGTCCGATTTCGTTTGGATTTTGTTGATTTACACTTTTCCTAAAAAACTAGGGTTTACCGAATTTCTCTCTTAAATCGATTTCAAATTTATTTGCATGTTTTCTTTCCTTGTTTGTTGTTTAATTTACTCTATTTCCTTATATGTTTGTTCGATTTTTGACCGCTATATAAACCCTCATTTTCCCTTCTATGGGAGAGACTTGAAAAAATTGATTTCTTCACTAAAAAATTTGGGGTTTTTTACTACTCTCTTTCTTGGTATTCTGTACTGGCCGAATGAAAGCCAAGCCCATTAACATCTTGTTACTTAACCTGCTCTTGGTGCCAGAATTTCCTTGAGTTCATCAAAGCTCTTGGGAACTTTGACGCATTAGGGATTTTGGATTTTTTATGGAAATTTATTCTTTACTATTCTTCACTTAACTGATGAGTTACTAGAGTTTGCAAATTCATTCCTATGTATCTGTGATTTGCATATGTTTGCATTCCTGAAGTTTGTCATTTCAATATGTTTTCTGGACTATTTTTTGTGTAATCCCGTTTGCTTTCTTCAATTCTTTAGGTCTCTCTAACTTTTAGCTTCAAGCATGCCTAAACCTGGTTCTATTAAATTCTAACCAGTCAATGTGTTAAGAATTATTACTGTTTGGGACTCTTACACTTGTTAGCATCTTCTGGTGTTTAATTTTGCCTTTTGCTATCAATCTTGTTGCTTGAATATGCCTTACTTGCATTATTTGTACTCCTTTTAGTCGACTAGTTGATTGAGTTCAAAGCATGAATGTATACACGTACTGTATTGCACAATTTTGTTTCTTATCATATTCTGAATTTCTGTGGTAATAGCCTACCTATCTAACATGTTTTGACCCTGCTCTCTATCAGTATGCCCTTTAGCATGTTTAACCCCCTCCCTGATTCACCAGTAGTTGTCATATGTTTTTCTCGTGTCTAAATGTTGTCCTATTGCCAAATTAGCATGATTCAGTACCTATAATTAGCATAATTTGGACCTTCTTTAAGTAATTAGTCTACTGTGTCAGTGCTAGTATACCTACATGTGCTATTTAACATGAGCTTACTTCTCACTCTATACTGAATCTCCATGATGTTTGTCTTGCATACATAATGTGTTTTAATCTATCATAAGACATTTTCCCTCAACTATGATCTTACTTATCACTCCATAATGTGTTTGTCCACTCTCCTCCACTTGCTATTTATGTGGTTCTGAACTTCTCATTCTTAGCCGGATGAAAGCAAAGGCTACCTAGGCTCTATTATTGGCCTTCCTAGTGTGAGCACTTCTCGGGGTCTAATTGAGGCCCTTGTAAACTCTGACACACTAGGGCTTAGTCTTTAGTCATTTCCTAAATCCTAAACTACTCCTATTCACCCTACTCCATCCTATTATTTGTTGTGTACCTGAATTGGCTGATTTAAGTGGTGCAATACTTGGTGCTATGGTTGAATAAACTGGCTTTGGACTCCTCTAAGGATTCCTGACTCGTGTGTTGAATGTGGCTCTTTGTTGAAGGCCTGGGTATGCTGTGTAAGAGTTATTGAAGGCCCAGAAAATGCTGGGTATTTTTTTCTGGGCTTGCTGTAGGCCTATTGCCGCTGTTATGTAACATTTATATTTTTACTCATTATTGGGCCTGTAATAAAATTTTGTTTAAACAATTGGGGTTTTAGTAAAAAGGAAAATGGGTAGAATTTAATATCTACATGCAAAGTTGGTAGATAACATGCCTATAGGACTTGGTAATGTTCTTGTTATATGTGTTGTTCGATTGCATGTGCACTGTAGAAATCATGAAATCAGAAGAAGCACACACACTACTTGTCTACCACTAAACACAAGTTCAAATGCTATGTGTTTACAGACAGCATGCCTATAGGAAGTGAGCACTCCTTCAATTTGCATAACTACTTTCAAACGCATTAGAAACCTGCTTATAGGAACAAATGTCAAAGAATTTTCCTTCAATTCACTTCAGCTAATCACTAGAAATCATGCCTATAATATTTTGATCAATTCATTTGCTATTGTATCGCATTCTTCACTAGAAATCTTGTTTATAGGACTAAGTACAACAATAAAATAAGTTCTGAGCGTCACTGTTAGGAAAACCTGGATAATTCTGGGACTCTTCCCCAGCAGATTTTGTTATACTCAACTGCGTTAATCACCTAGGCATAACACATATAGGATTGGTAACTTAAAACCTTCGATAATCAGCTTGTAATACCTACATAATTCTGTCTATAAGCAATATCCTGCTTCTGAAATTGCCTGCATAGTTTGATCGCCTAGAAAGTATGTCTATAGGTTTAGGATTATGAATTCTACAGATTTCTAATTGACATGTGTTTGCGTGCATTTGCTGCTTAAGTGCGGAGGTCAATGCGAGCCTTTAATTGCTTTTATCTGAAGTCTTTTTATGTTTTGTTTGTCGCCTAGTTTTTTCATTTTTGAGCAGCCTAGATAAGGTCTAGAACCATCTAAATAGAGGTCCAAAACCTCCTGGACCATAGGTATGGGACGGGTAGTGCACGCTTAGGGAACGACTTAGAATTGAATTAGAGAGCTCTTAGGTAAACAACTTCAACATAGTAATCAGGTAGCATGAGATGATAGTCTGTGCACGCTGAATAATACGAGTAACACGCTATCTCAAAGGAGTTACGAAATATTATTTATGTTGCACGGGGTGATCCTTTAGGATATAAAATTTAGGAACCTCCCCCCC
>ML384514.1:12920-53591 GCA_005239525.1 Nicotiana knightiana | reverse complement strand
CTCACCCCCTTTTTCTTTTCTAGTAAAATCAAAAATATGTGTACCTCCCTATTCAAGATCTTATTAAAATTCTTAGATTTTGTGCTCTCTTTGCTTACTTGATCACATAGACTAATCCATATAATTTAAGTTCGGCTAGGACCCACAGTTGTGGACCTCGAGGAGTGCTTAACACCTTCTCTTTGAGGTAACTTGAGCTCTTACCCGATCTTTGGTGATGTAGACTAGTTAAACTAGAGTCAATTGCAAATAGGTGCTCTAATGCACCTTAAAAATCGGTAGGTGCGACTGTCCTCTTTTAATACCCATTTAAAAGAGTTGTCACATGTCGGAACCCGATTTTTTCGCGAAAAAGGGGTGCGACAGCATGGAGACTCTGCTGGGTATTTACACTTAGATTCTTACCATAGTGAATTTGACTTATATGGATTAGTCTTCTTTGGTATAAACGCGCTTCCCTTTTCCGTTTTTATTTGCTACTACATGCACATCCCTCTCCCATTTTCCTTTTTATTTGTCTAATTCCTTGTTACATGCACATCCCTCTCCCATTTTCCTTTACTTGTTGTAATATGCACATCCCGTCCCTTCTCCACCTTCCTTTGCTTAAATTGGTTATAGCATGCGTATCACTTTTCCTATTCCCCTTTATTTGCTCTAAACTGCTCTTTATTTGTTTAAATATTTCTACGTCATGTATCTCCCGCCCCTACTCCCTTGCTTACTTTATTATATTCCCTATATTCCACGACTAACTTCTTCTTTTTTCTTTCTTTTTACGTATTTTATGTTTTACCTTAATACTGTATTTATTGCTTTTACATATTTATCATGCAAATACTTGGCAACGTGTTATTATCTTTGCATAACTGCATGCTCCACATCATATTCCACTCGTGCTCGATTAATAACATAGCGGAACTTGATGAGTGCCTGCGCTCTTCCAAAATTACCCTTTTAAATTGGAAAGGCTTATTTGCGGTAAACTAGTCGATCAGTGGTGCAGTCGACGGTTCCGTGCCTTTCCCTCTCAAGTTTTCCACTTGAGAGTACCGATCTAGACCCTTCTAGAAACCTCGCTCCAATATCAATTGTGCATGCATCATGTCAAACCTAATATTGGTTAGAACGTTGTCCACGTGATAATCTACTAAGATAAGCCTTGTCCAAAGTCTGACGGGATTTCCATAATCCCAATGGACACCATCACATTATGTGCATTACTTGGAGAAAACATGCCAGCATGTTGATCATTAATGTGTAAATAGTCAGATCCGGAGGGGAAATGGCTAACTCTATTTTTTTGCAAAATATGAAGCACGAAGTCCCCAGGTTCGGAATGGTTCAAAACATTCCACCTTTGCTGCTTGATTGGTGGAAGAACCTCTCACCTAGTGACAAAAATCATGTGAAAAGGGTCCTTGGTAATTTACCTCCCATATTGGATATTCGGCCAAATAGGGCATTGATTGAGGTCACCACTATGTTTTGGGATGAGAAAAGAGATGTCTTCCGCTTTGGCGACATAGAAATGACTCCTCTCTTAGAGAAAATAGGAGGCTTTGCTAAGCTGCCATGGGATAGTCCGGGTTTATTAGTATCAGAAAAATCACACTTCCTGCGGGTTTTTGAAAATGATGGATTTCAAGAAAAGTAAGGAGTTACTCTGTCTAAAGAAGTCATACATCCCGTTTGAATTCTTTTATGAATGTTATGGGCATAGGAAGTCATATCATATTCATCATGATGAACTTGCCATCACTTCCTTGGGTTGGACACACCGCCGAGTTTTTGTGTTCATTGTCTGCTTCTTGGGGTTACTGATATTACCTATAAAAAGGTAAAAGATCCACACTCGCTTAGCCATGATCTCTAGGACTCTAGTGGAAGGAATCGAGGGACAAACTTACACTATCATCCCCATGATCTTGGTCGAAATGTACCGCACTCTAGATAGGTGCAAGTAGGGACATGGACACTTCGATGGCTGTAATTTGTTGCTGCATGTTTGGATATTAGAACATTTCCAGAGAGGCGAATATCGCCAAGAGCTTCTGTGATGACCATTGAATGACTACATAGCCTACCATCATCCAAAGAGAATGATATTTATCCCAAAAAGGTTTGCACAACCTGGAAGTGTTGTGAGCTGGGTACATTTCTTCAGCAATTTGACTAACAAAAAGGTACATTTGATGTTCGAATGGTTCCCTAGAAGTGAGTTCATCATCAGGTCAAGATAAACTACTCATCTAGTGCTGATCGGGTTAAGAGGAATCTATCCTTATGCTCCTATAAGGGTAATGAGGCAAGCGGGTAGAAAATAGGTTATACCTCGGGTTTCCAACATGGTCTAGTACAAAAAATATTTTAAAGGGAACATCATTCCGTTCAAGTTCGAGGCCCAGCATATATGGAATCAAAAGGTCATTGTGGAAAAAGATACTATTGAGCCAGCAAGGTATCATGTCGGCCATGTGTACTTCTACCCATCATGGTTGGTAGATGATATAGCGGGGGATGTCAAGCCAGGAATCAATCTGAAAAATAGGGTTCTAGATGATGCTGTTGAAGCATAAGTCAAGTATAGGATGTTGCACAAGAGGGTCTTCGAGTCTGAAGCCAAACAGTTGGAACAACACAAAGTGGATATGGAAGTGATCAACGAATGCAGAGAAATTTCCACTAAATCAACAGAGAGATTGGAATATTTGGAGCAAGGGCTAATGGAACTTGAGGGAAAGATGATAAAGAGACTCTCGGGTTGTCAGAACATGGAAGGCAATGAAGGAGGGCATCTAGCAACGGCTTACCTACTATTGGATTCGCACGACCTAGGGAACGTGATTGATGGATCCAAGAAGGCCAAGCATGGAGAAGGTCCTTCTGGGGCCAAGTAGATTAGGAAACAATGTCTTTACTTCTTTCTAGATACGTTAGATTTTGATTGTAATAAGGCAAAAGTCATTAGTGACTTTTCTCATTATTGTCGTTTTAGTAAGGATTTGGTTCATTTTCGTATTAATGAAATGACGCAATTATTGGCATCAATTTTCTCCAAGTATATGTGTTGCTTAGGCCCACCTAGGGCACAACGAGGTCACTCAAATTAGGACGTGAATTTATTACATAATTCTGCAACACATGTTCAATATCGCAAACATTCTTTTAATACTCCTTAGTGACTTGGTTACCTTTTTTTGTTTTTCTTTTCTTTTGTTTATTCCTATTCCCCAAGTTTGGTTCGTTTATACTGGCACCGTCAGCATACCACACCAGATCTAGAGGTCCTCCACCTCCTCCTCCACCAAGTGATCCCAAGAACAAAGGAAAAGCGAAAATGGATGATATGAGTGGTATTAGAAAAGACAATGCTACCCACGTAGAGAACATTGGAACTTCAGACGGTCGGAGTGCTCCAGCGCAGAATGATTTGGTCCTACATCTGGAACAGAAAATATTGGAGCTACAAGGAGAGCTTGAGCAGGTACGGAACTTGGAGAACCTTTCCCTCACCCTAAACATCCCCGACATCAACCAGCAAAACACAAGAGCCCAAAACACACAAAACCAAAATCCGAAAAATCCTCCCGCACCTCATCAATATGCCACGCCTCCTCAAATAATAATCCTCACCAGTAGCTACTCCTCCACAACACCATCACCTTCCAACTCAATATTCACAAACCACCACTTACCACACTCCTCAAAACGCACCACATCCTACCCTTGATCCCCAAAACTCAACCAACAACCACCATTATGCCCAGATTCCCGGAGTCCATCAAAGCAATCCCATATATGTGGAAACTTTACCCCATACCCCACAACAGACCCTATATATCCCCGAATCCACCGAGAAGGACCTGCTCATCAAGAATATGGCGGAAGAACACAAGAAGTTTACTGGCAGAGTTCAAAGTGTCGAAGGTGGCAAAGGCAATGAGGGTTTGAATTATGAGGATTTGTATATTCAGCCAGATGTAGAACTGCCAGAGGGTTACAAACTTCCCAAGTTCGAAATGTTCGACAGAACTGGTGATGTGAAGGTGCATTAAGAACGTATTGTGACAAGCTTGTAGGGTTTGGCAAGGACGAACGGATCTATATGAAGCTGTTCATGAGGAGCCTCATTGGAGATGCCTTGTCTTGGTACATCAGTCAGAACCCGAAGAAGTGGGTTAATTGGGTGAGCATGGCGTCGGACTTCATGTATCGGTTCGGGTTTAACACAGAAAATGCACCAGACGTTTTCTACATTTAGAATCTCAAGAAGAAACTAACGAAAACCTTCCCTGAGTATGCTAATTGGTGGAGGTCAGAAGCCGCAAAAGTAAGGCCGACACTTGAAGAAGAACTAATGAATAAGTTCTTCGTCAATGCTCAAGACCCGCAATACTACAAAAGATTGATGGTTATTGAAAATCATAAATTTTCTAATATCATCAAATTGGGAGAAAGATTAGAAGAAAGGATCAAAAGCGGAATGGTGACAAACTTCGAAGCACTCCAAGCCAGAAATAAAGCTTTGCAGTCAGGAGATATCTCTAAGAAGAAAGAAGTGGGTGCGGTAATGGTAGCCCAAGGTCCAAAGTCCCCTCTTACATACCAAACACCCCCACCCACATATCAGCCTTCACCTCCCAGATACCAACAACCTGCCGCCACTTACCATACTTATAACACCCAACCAGCATACTACCACTCACCACCAGCCCGCCAAAACTACCAAAAACCTAGACCAAATTTCGACAGCAGACCACCCAGACAATACACTCCAATTGCTGAACCCATAGACCAACTATACAAAAGGCTAAAGGTTGCTGGTTATGTCACTCCCATTACCAATGTTTCTACGGAAAACTCTTCCCAGTGGATTAACCCAAATAAGACCTGTGCCTATCACTCGGGCCTGAAGGTTATATTATTGATGAGTGTCGTACTTTGAAAGACAAGATTCAGACATTAATTGACACTAAAGTCATACAGGCAAAGGAGGCTACACCCAATGTCCGTAACAATCCTCTCTCGGATCACAGAGGTGAAGGGGTAAACGTGATAGAAATTGATGGAGAACGGGACTCGGAAGGGTCAATTGGACTCATTCGAGAAGGGGATAATCCTAAAACATCTCCAGTCACTCTCACACCTATCGTGGTACAAACCTAGGAACCAATTGAAATTGAGGTAGTCGCACCAACTCCGTTTGAGGTTGAAGTAACAACACCCTTCATTGTGATGGTAGCACCTACGTCGTCTTATAAGTCTAATGATATACCATGGGATTATGTTGCAAAAGCAATAAGTAAAGGAAAAACAAAAATGGAAGAAACAGGTGCAGCGCAACGCATGACCAGAACCGGTAGGGTTTATAGACCTCAGCATTTGGGAGGAACAAGAAAAGAAGCTGCATCTAAGTCGCATGTCATTGAGATTGGCCCAGATGACCTTTTGGAGAAAGGTGCAGGCAAGAGAATACTCTGTGGTTGACCATATGAACAAGACCCCTGCTCAAATATTTGTTTTATCATTGCTGCAAAACTCCGAGGCACATAGGAATGCCCTGATGAAGTTTATGTACCTACTAACATCACCAATGGAGAAATGGCCAACATGGTAGGGCAAGTGTTAGAAAGCCACAAGATCACTTTTCATGAAGACGAGCTGCCACCGGAAGGACTAACCCACAACAGGGCACTATATATCACAATGCAATTTGAGGACAAGTTCATCGTTAGAGTCCTAATAGATGGGGGTTCGAGTCTCAATATATGTCCACTAACTACTCTGAAAAATTGGGTAAGGGCCTGCAAGAGACATGAGCAGGAAGTATGAATGTGAAATCCTTTGATGGATCTCAAATGGCCACAATTAGAGAGACCAAACTCAGTCTACAGATGGGCTCAACCTGGTTTGATGTTGAGTTTCAATTGTTGGATATATCTGCTACCTACAACCTATTGTTGGAATGACCTTGGATACATGCCGTTGGGGCCATAGATTCTACTCTACATCAGGCCGTAAAATTTGAGTGGAACCATCAGGAATTGATCATCCATGGAGATGGAAGTAATCCCATTATACCAACAAGACTGTTCCGGTTGTCGGGAATATAAGGAAGTTGGGTGGAGAAACATACTATCGCATCGAGCGCGTCAACACAATTGAGAAATAAAAATAATGGGGCAGTAAAATATAAAGCATATTGTCATGGAAAGGGTATGAACCTTGCAAGGGTCTCGGCAAGAATCTCCAGGGGATCACCAAACTGATACAGGTAAAGTGCCATGGTACGACTTTTGGGCTTGGGTACGAATACACCTGGCACGAGTATCAGAATTGGTCTCCACCATGGCGTGGTCTTTATTACCCTCTAGAACAACCAGTGCCATATTTGCATCAGTCATTTCATCAAGCTGACATGATGTAGGGGTCCGAAGAAGGTGAAGTTTTAGCTGGTGTAAGGAATCTGTTTCTGGATGATGAAGACATGGATTTTAATGCGATAGTTGAGGGGGAGGAGGAGGAAGGCCTTATTATTCAGGCTATGGAAAAAGGAGATGCTCTCAAGAACTGGACTGTTGCACCATCAAGGGCCCGTCGAGTTCCTAGGTAGCCTTGCAATTAGCATCATTTATTTTTTGAAAGCAATTTTATGAGAATTTAAGAAATTTTTAGTATTTTGTTTTTAAATGTATATTATTTTGAAATAATTGCTTGAATCATCGAACTGCACTTGTTTGGCATTTTTAAATCTTTATCAATGGATTGTTGTTTTTAGCATTTATTATTATCCTTTACATTTTCTCTCTCTACAACGTTATTATTACTTATCCTGATGAACCTACGACTGTGACATGTAATAAGACAACGCAACATAAGGATAGTGATTCAGAGGATCCGAAAGAGAATATAATACCTGAGGAAATTGTCAAACAAGTGGAAAACTTTGAAAACAAGCCTAAGTCTAATTTGGACGAGACTGAAATAGTTAATTTGGAAGATTCTGAAACAGTCAAAGAAACGCATGTAAGCATTCATCTATCATCGTTAGATAAGGAAGAATACATCTGGTTCTTGAAGGATTATGAGGATATTTTTACATGGTCCTATGATGATATGACCGGTATGAGCACATCCATAGTGGCTCATTAGCTACCTACCGATCCCATGTGTCCGCCTGCAAAGAAGAAGCTCAGAAAATTCAAGCCAGATATGAGTTTGAAAATAAAAGAGGAAGTCACCAAGTAGATCAATGTCAAGGTTCTCAGAGTGGTTGAATATCCAACCTGGTTGGCTAACATTGTGCCAGTTCCAAAGAAAGATGGGACAGTCAGAGTGTGTGATGATTATCGGGACTTAAACAGAGCAAGTCCCAAAGATGATTTCATGTTGCCCAATATACACATATTGATCGACAACAGTTCCAAGCATGAACTCCAATCCTTTGTGGATTGCTTCGCGGGATATCATCAGATCTGGATGGATGAAGAAGATGCCAAAAAGACAGCCTTTATTACACCATGGGGAGTGTATTGTTACAAAATGATGTAGTTTTGCCTAAAGAATGCTGGAGCCACTTATATGAGGGCCATGACAACCATTTTTCACGACATGATACACAAGGAGATAGAAGTGTACGTGGAGACGTCATCATAAAATCTAAAAAGGGTAAAGATCACATAACAGATTTGAGGAAATTCTTTGATCGACTTCGAAGGAAAAATTTGAAACTGGATCCCGCAAAATGTGCCTTCGGAGTCCCTGCTAGAAAACTGTTAGGGTTCATCGTCAGCCGCCGAGGAATTGAGCTAGACTTGTCAAAGGTCAAGGCTATCCAAGATTTTCCTCCTTCGAAGAACAAGAAATATGTGATGAGTTTCTTAGGGCGTCTCAATTACATCTGCCATTTCATAGCACAATCAATTGTGATATGTGAACCGATTTTCAAAATGTTGAAGAAAGACACTGCAACGAATTGGACTGAAGAGTGCTAGAAAGCCTTTGACAAGATCAAGGAATATTTATCCAAACCACCTGTCCTGGTCCCACTAGAACCTGAGAGACCTCTGCTACTCTATTTATCTGTAGTAGATGGGGATTTCGGCTGTGTCTTAGGACAACACGACAAGACGGGAAGAAAGGAGCAGGACATATACTATCTGAGTAAGAAGTTCACACCCTACGAAGCGCGATATTCTCTTCTGGAGCACACCTGCTATGCTTTAACATGGATAGCTCAAAAGTTGAGGCACTACTTCTGTGCCTACACCACATATCTCATATCAAGGATGAATCCGCTAAAATACATCTTCCAGAAACCCATGCCTATGGGGAAGTTAGCAAAGTGGCAGATACTACTGAGTGAGTTCGACATCATCTACGTAACTCAGAAGGCTGTCAAAGGGCAAGCATTGGCGGATCATTTGGCAGAAAATCCTATAGATGGAGAATATGAACCACTGAAAACGTATTTTACCGATGAAGAGGTATCATTCATAGGAGAAGATATCACCGAAACCTATGATGGTTGGATAATATTCTTCGATGGAGCTACAAACTTTAAAGCAGTGGGTATTGGAAAAGTTTTAGCATCAGAAACAGGTCAACACTATCCAGTATTCGCAAAACCCAGGTTTCCATGTACTAATAACATGGCAGAATACGAGGCCTACATCTTAGGACTCAGAGTTATCCATTGACATGAACGTTCAGGAATTGGTGGTAATTGGAGATTCAGACCTTTTGATGCATCAGGTTTCAGAAGAATGGGCTACCAAGAACACCAAGATACTGCCATATTTGCACTATGTACTAGAGTTGATGAAGAGATTCACAAAAATAGAGTTCAAACATGTTCTGAGAATCCAGAATGAGTTCGCAGATGCATTGGCTACTCTATCTTCCATGATACAACACCCAGACAAGAATTTCATTAATCATATCCCAATAGGGATTCATAATCAGCCTGTTTATTATGCTCATGTTGAAGAAGAAATTGATGGAAATCTATGGTTCAGTGACATCAAAGAATATTTGGAAAAAGGAGAATACCCGGAGCATGCAAATCAGCACACTCCGAAGATTATCCAACCACTTCTTCCAAAGTGGAGGAATTTGTACAGAAGGACTCCAAATCTGAGGTTATTGCAGTGTGTCGACGCCAAAGAAGCATCCAAATTTCTCAAAGAGATACATGTCAGAACTTGCGGACCGCACATGAATGGCTTTGTCTTAGCTAAGAAAATATTAAGAGAAGGATATTTCTGGATGACTATGGAAACAGACTGCATCAAGTACGTCCAAAAGTTAAACCAATGCCAAGTACATGCTGATATGATATGAGTGCCACCCAATGAAATCAATGCAACAAGTGCACCTTGGCCTTTCTCCTCTTGGGGGATAGATGTCATCGGTCTAATCGAACACGCCACTTCAAATAGGCACAGGTTCATTCTAGTAGCCATAGACTACTTCACAAAATGGGTTGAAGCCGAATCTTACAAGGTTGTAACTAAAAAGGTCATCACAGATTTTATTAGGGATCATATTGTTTGTCGATTCGGGGTACTGGAATCAATCATCACCGCCAACACCGCCAACCTTAACAGTGATTTAATGAGATCTATGTGTGAAACCTTCAAGATCAAGCATAAGAATTCCACAACATACAGGCCGCAAATGAATAGAGATGTGGAAACCGCCAATAAGAACATCAAGAAGATATTAAGGTAGATGGTAGATAATCACAAAAAATGGCACGGAAGTTACCATTTTCCCTACTTGGATACCGTACCATGGTTCGCACATCAACCGGGGAAACTCCTTATTTGCTGGTCTATGGTACTGAAGTCCTTATTCCCGCTGAAGTAGAAATTACTTCTTTGAGAATCATACAAGAGGCTGAACTCAGTGATGCAGAATAGATACGAAGTCGCTATGAACAACTGGCTCTCATTGATGGGAAAAGAATGAATGTGGTATGTCACAGTCAACTTTACCAGAACAGAATGTCCATAGCTTTCAACAAAAAGGTCAGACCTAGATAATTCACACTGGGGCAGTTGGTGCTAAAGCGGATCTTCCCGCATCAAGATGAAGCCAAAGGAAAATTTTCACCCAATTGTCAAGGGCCCTACATGGTTCATAGAGTACTAACAGGAGGAGCAGTCATACTTGCAGAAATGGACGGAGAAATTTGGAGAAAACCTATCAACTCAGACGTAGTCAGGAGATACTATGTTTAGAATGTTTACACTTCTTCATCTGATGTAACTAAACTACGCTTGACCTGATTCCCGTTTAAGAGGGGATATGTAGGCATCCCGGTGGGTTCGGTCACATCTTAATAAAATCTTCATTTTTGCCATGGTCGGAAACTGGGGAAGAATTTTGAGGATCCTTTTCAAAATTATAAAGAAAGTCCAGCCAACTTTGTCATACAAAGAACAATCAAAGAATTTCTTTTAAACTGGGGCAGAATTTTGAGGAGGACCCTCAAAATTCTAAAGTAAGGAGGTCGCAATGTCTCTAAAATATGTCATAGTCATTGGTCATCTAACTTTCTTGATATTTCATACTACTATATTTCAAATAACTAAATTCATCAAATACACGCATAATTTGTGAAAATTTTATTTTATAAACAGTCAGATGCTTCCCAGGTTAACTCAAACAGGATCTCAAGACATGAGCAAAAGCAAAGCGAGAAGGCGAAAGCACGGACCAACCTCCCCCACAAAACTCAGAATTTTTCTTTGGATGCAGGCACAGTAAGACAATAATATCTGCAGACACATCAGATCACTACCTTCAAGATAGCAAATTATCTATCCCAAGCATCTACAACTAAGAAATACTCAACTTTCTCACTATCACTCCTTATTTTCTTGCATAAGGCTAATCACTGCCTTTCCCTGCATAAGACTAAGCATTGTCTCTTCTTTCTGTGCATGATACTAAGCATTGTCTCCTCTTTGCATGAGACTAAGCATTGTCTCCTCTTTGCATGAGACTAAGCATTATCTCTTCTTATTGCATGAGGCTAAGCATTGCCTCTCTAATTGCATAAGGCTAAGCACTGCCTTTATTCGCATGAGACTAAACATTGTCTCCTATTTGCATGAGGCTAAGCCCTACCTCCTTAACTGCATAAGGCAAGGCACTACCTTTCCTTGCATGAGACTAAGCATTGTCTCCTATTTGCATGAGTTAAGACCTGCCTCCTTAACTGCATAAGGCTAAGCACTGCCTTTTCTTGCATGAGACTAAGCATTGTCTCCTATTTTCATGAGGCTAAGCCCTGCCTCCTTAATTGCATAAAGCTAAGCACTGCCTTTCTCTGCATGAGACTAAGCATTGTCTACTATTTGCGTGAGGCTAAGCCTTGCCTCACTGCATAAGGCAAAGCACTGCCTTTCTTTGCATGAGACTAAGTATTGTCTCCTATTTGCATGAGGCTAAGCCCTGCCTCCCTAACTGCATAACGCTAAGAACTGCCTTTCTTTGCATGAGACTAAGCATTGTCTTCTATTTACATGAGGCTAAGCCCTGCCTCCCTAACTGCACAAGTCTAAGCACTGTCTTTTTTGCATGAGATAAGCATTGTCTCCTATTTTGCATGAGGCTAAGCCCTACCTCCCCTTCTTTCATAAGGCTAAGCACTGGCTTTTCTTCAAGACTAAACGCTATCTCCATTACGCCATCTAAGACCTATCATTATCCTCTACTCACTCAGGGCTAAGCATTGACCTCATCTTACCCAAGACTAAGCCTTGTCTTGCCTTATCTTAGCATATGACCAAACATCATGCCTTTGCATTTCATGGGTTGAAACATTACCATTTTGTCCAAAGGTGTCATAGTCTGAAGGGATCATCCTCATAGCCAGAACACACCATTCCATTGCCCGAGGATCTCTCAAAAGTGTACATCATTATTCAAAGGTGTCATGGTTCAGAGGCACCATTATCATGGACTGAGGACATCATTTCATGGCCAACGAATCCCTTATCACATGATTCATGGCCCAGGACGTCATGGTCTAAAGACATCATCCTCACTATCCAAAAACAACCTTCATGGTCCGAAGGGAATTTTAATCATGTTTAAATTCTCACAATAATCCATATACACTTGCTTGCATCGTGTTTTAAGTTTTGCAGATAATCCAGGAAGTGACCGTTCTCCTAACGGGAGCAATCCTCGCTTCGATTTTCGTTCACAACGTTCACATCCTGCAATTATTTCAAACATAACCAACCACCATCAGTTACCCACATTTACTTGATAACCATTCAGATACTCATTCTGAGATACATCCGTAATGTTTTAGATTCCGTATAAACTTATCTAATACCATCCTACCCAATATAACCCCTTTCCGAAGCATACAATCATTCCTATAACAACTCCATCGATTTCGTTCGTCGTTGGATCCAGAACTAAACACGACCTGATTCCCGTAACACCAGGTATATGTAGGCAACTCAAGAACCAGTGTTTGGCCTCCATTTTTTAAATCACCTCATTCGGTCAAAATCGGTCATCATTTTCTTTACCCGACAACTCTTTCATCATTTCCGGGTAAAGAGAGGCGGCTGTTGATCCCCAATTTTTCCCTCATATATTTTTCAAATAATATACATACTTTCAGAATATCATTTTTTGCATTATTATTAATTTACAGGATTTACACAAGCATTTATTATAATTTTCCATAATAGATCTTTTAAATTATTTTTTTCTTGCATTAATTTACATAAATTTTTTTGGTGATTACTCTTTTAAATTATTCGTGATGACCTAATCACTTAAAATTATTATTTGCATCCCTAATACATTTTTGAAATATTTTAACTCTATTTTTTATAATTACAATTGTATTTTTAGGCTATTCGCATAAATTTGCAATAATAGTCTTTTTGTATTCTTATTGTAATTGACATTTCATTTAGGGGCAAAATAATATTTTACATTTTTTATAGTTTGCTATTATTATTTAAAATATTTGCATAAGTTGCATTTTCATATATTTATTTAGCTATTTTATTATTTTTTTAATTTCTATTTAAAAAAAGTTGGCCCAATATTTGAGTTAATTTTTTGGACCAAACATTCCCGATAACCTAACCCAATAAACCCTAGCCCAAATCCAAACGACCCGATCGCGACCCGCCTAATTAACCCGCCTCAACCCCTCTTTAAAATCCTAGTTGTTGATCTCTAAGATTAACGACCCACATCTAACCTACCCTTTTATTTACCCAACCCCAAAACCCTAATCCCCATTCCCTCTAAACCCGCCGCCCTAAGACTCTCCCGCTCTCTGAAGAACCCTAATCGTCGCCACTCTCTAAACCCCTCTCCCAATCCCTCTCCTAATGGGATTCTACTCTCATTTACGTGCCATATCAGTGTGTTTCCGCTACTGGTTGATTCTCCATGGTATCACCTAGTACTTTCCTAAACATGGTAAGTACTACTTCTCCGATTCTGTCCGATTGATTCCAATCTCTTGAATATGGACCATATCTCGTCTACACACGTTCGATTCTATATTGTGTGAGTCCGATTTCGTTTAGATTTTGCTGATTTACACTTTTCCATACAAAACTAGGATTTACCGAATTTCTCTCTTAAATCGATTTCAAATTGATCTGCATATTTTCTTTCCTTGTTTGTTGTTTAATTTACTCTGTTTTCTTATATGTTTGTTCAATTTTTGACTGCTATATAAACCCCTCATTTTCCCTTCTTGGGAGGAGACTTGAAAAAATTGATTTCTTCACTAAAAAATTTGGGGTTTTTTGCAATTCTCTTGCTCGGTATTCTGTATTGGATGATTGAAAGCCAAGTCCATTAACATCTTGTTACTTAACCTGCTCTTGGTGCAAGCATTGCCCTGAGTTCATCGAAGCTCTTGGGAAATTTGACGCATTAGGGATTCCGGGTTTTCTGTGGAAATTTATTCTTTACTATTCTTCGCTTAACTGGTGAGTTACTAGAGTTTGCAAATTCATTCCTATGTATCTGTGATTTGCATACGTTTTCATTCCTGATGTTTGTCAGTTCAGTATGTTTTCTGGACTGTTTTTGTGTGTAATCCCATTTGCTTTCTTCAATTCTTTAGGTCTCTCTAACTTTTAGCTTCAAGCATGCCTAAGCCTGGTTCTATTAAATTCTAACCTGTCAATGTGTTAAGAATTATTACTGTTTGGGACTCTTACACTTGTTAGCATCTTCTGGTGTTTAATTTTGACTTTTGCTATCAACCTTGTTGCTTGAATATTCCTTACTTGCATAATTTGTACTCCTTTTAGTCGACTAGTTGATTGAGTTCAAAGCATGAATGTATACACCTACTGTATGGCACAATTCTTTTTCCCATCATATTCTGAATTTATGTGGTAATAGTCCGCCTTCTAGCATGTTTTGACCCTGCTATCTATCAGTATACCCTTTAGCATGTTTAACCCCCTCCCTGATTCACCAGTAGTTGTAATATGCTTTTCTCGTGTCTTAATGTTGTCCTATTTCCAAATTAGCATGACTGTTTCATAACATTAGGACCTATACTTAGCATAATCTAGACCTTCTTTAAGTAATTAGTCTACTGTGTGAGTGCTAGAATACCTACATGTGCTATTTAACATGAGATTACTTCTCACTCTATAATAAATCTCCATGATGTTTGTCTTGCATACATAATGTGTTTTAATCTGTGATAATAACTTTTCCCTCAACTATGATCTTGCTTCCATGATAATATGCCCCCCTCAGTATGTCTTTGGCTCACCTGATTCCCCGTTCCTTCAACGATTACTTGGTTTGTCATAATGTGTTCTCCCTATCATGTTTCAATGCAGTCTTGCCTCTTGATGAGATTTAACATGTGTGTCTTATGATACTAGGATGTATACTTAGCATAAATTATACTTCTTAGGTCTCAACCTGTTAATGGCAAACTCTGTCAAATCCTGCAAACTTGTTTCCCCCGTAA
Source organism: Nicotiana knightiana (assembly GCA_005239525.1). Taxonomy (NCBI): domain Eukaryota; kingdom Viridiplantae; phylum Streptophyta; class Magnoliopsida; order Solanales; family Solanaceae; genus Nicotiana; species Nicotiana knightiana. Next base: position 38,590 of record ML384514.1, on the reverse strand, counting down.
CTCTTTCAATATGTGGTTTTTATGTGCTATTTTGCTAAATGTTGAAGTTCTACTGAACAAGTCCTATGACCTTCTTGATAAGCTGCAATGTATGCTCAACTTGGCTATGTTTACTTTAGGTTATAAGTGTATGCCTCCAACTTCTATCCCTCCATCAGTGTCCACCCTCCCTCACTTGTTATTTGTGTGGTTATGAACTTCTCATTCTTAGCCAACTGAAAGCCAAGGCTACCTAGGCTCTGTTATTGGCCTCCCTAGTGTGAGCACTGCTCGGGGTCCAATTGAGGCCCTTGTCAACTCTGATACACTAGGTCTTGGTCCTTAGTCATTCCCTAAATCACAAACTACTCCTATTCACCCTACTCCATCCTGTTATTTGTTGTGTACCTGAATTTGCTGATTTAAATGGTGCAACACTTAGTGCAATGGTTGAATAAATTGGCTTTGGACTCCTCTATGGATTCCTGAGTTGTGTGTTGAATGTGGATCTTTGTTGAAGGCCTGGGTATGCTGTGTAAGAGTTATTTAAGGCCCAGACAATGCTGGGTATTTTTATCTGGGCCTGCTGTAGGCCTATTGTCGTTGTTACGTAACATTTGTATTTTTATTCATTATTTGGCCTGTAATAACCTTTTGTATAAATAATTGGGATGTTAGTAAAAAGATAAATGGGTAGAATTTAATATCTACATGAAAAGTGAGTAGATAACATGCTATAGGACTTGGTAATGTTCTTGCTATATGTGTTGTTCGATTACATGTGTACTGTAGAAATCATGACATTAGAAGAAGCACACACACACACACTACTTGTCTACCACCAAACACGAGTTCAAATGTTATGTGTTTATAGACAACATGCCTATAGGAAGTGAGCACTCCTTCAATTTGCATAACTACTTTCAAACGCGTTAGAAACCTAACTATAGGAACAAATGTCAATGAATTTTCCTTCAATTCACTTCAGCTAATCACTAGAAATCATGCCTATAATATTTTGATCACTTCATTTGCTATTGTATCGCATTGTTCACTAGAAATCTTGTTTATAGGACTAAGTACAACAATAAAATGAGTTCTGAGCGTTACTGTTAGGCAAACCTGGATAATTCTAGGACTCTTCCCCAGCAGATGTTTTTATACTCAACTGCGTAAATCACCTAGGTATGACACATATAAGATTGGTAACTTAAAACCTTCGATAATCACCTTGTAATACCTGCATAATTTTGTCTATAAGCAATATCCTGCTTCTGAAATTGCTTGCGTACTTTGATAACCTAGAAAACATGTCTATAGGTTTAAGATTCTGGATTCTACAAATTTCTAATTGACATATGTTTTTGCGTGCATTTTCTACTTAAGTGCGGAGGTCAATGTGAGCCTTTAATTGCTTTTATGTGAAGTCTTTATATGTTTTGTTTGTCGCCTAGTTTTTGTATTTTTGAGCATCCTAGATAAGGTCTAGAACCATCCAAATAGAGGTCCAAAACCTCCTGGACCATAGGTATGGGACGGGTAGTGCACGACTTACAATTGAATTAGAGCGTTCTTAGGTAAACAACTTTAACATAGTAATCGGGTAGCAAGAGATGATAGTATGTTCCCTCTGAATAATATGAGTAACACCCTAACACCCTATCTCAAGGGAGTTACGAAATATTATTTATGTTGCACGGGGTGATTCTTTAGTCTAAAAAACTTAGGACCCCCCCCCCCTTTTCTTTTCTATTAGAATAAAAATATATGTACCTCCCTATTCAAGATCTTTTTAAAATTCTTAGATTTTGTGATCTCTTTGCTTACTTGATCACATAGACTAATCTATATAATTTAAGTTCGGCAAGGACCCACAGTTGTGGACCTAGAGGAGTGCCTAACACCTTCTCTTTGAGGTAACTTGAGCCCTTACCCGATCTTTGGTGATGTAGACTAGTTAAACCAAATTCATTTGCAAATAGGTGCCCTAACACAGCTTAAAAATTGTTAGGTGGAGAATCCCCTCTTTTGATACCCATTTAAAAGAGTTGTTGCATGTCCAAACCCGATTTTGCGAGAAAAAGGGGCGTGACAATCGATGGCCAAATACGAAACCAAATTAGTAATTACCGATACTGGACTCAACAGAACCGGAGAAGCAGGGGATAGAAGAGGACGACGACTACGGAGTTCCCATGTCCTTAATAGCCCCCGATGATTCCGACGCTACCAAATTGATAGTCGAAGAGCTAGAGAAAGTCGTACTGATCAAGAACTTGCTCGATCAAAAGGTATACCTTGGCATGGGGTTGAGTCCCAAGCTCAGGAAACAACTCATTCAATTACTTGTAGCTAACATAGATTGTTTCGTCCCACCTTGATATGACAGTGATTTCCCCGGAAATAACCACTCACAAGCTGAGCCTGGACCAGAAGTTCCATCTAGTTAAACAGAAGAGGAGACCTCAGTCCGAAGTCAAGCATGCATTCATCAAAGATGAGGTATCTAAACTCCTTAAAATAGGGTCCATTCGGGAGGTTAAGTACCCGGATTGGTTAGTAAACGTAATGGCAGTCCCTAAAAAAGGGAATAAATTAAGAATGTTTGTAGACTATAGATATTTGAATAAGGCATGTCCCAAAGACTCTTTCCCTCTGCCCAACATCGATCGCATCATCGATGCAACGGCCGGCCACGAGATCCTCAGTTTTCTCGACGCCTATTTCGGGTATAACCAAATTCGGATGAACCCGGGCGATTGATATGTGCGTATTTTGACTACTTATTAGTGCCTTTTGCTTTCGTTTTAGTCCAAAAATGTTTAAAGGTATTCCCAAAAACTGATGAAATATGCTTACTTGCAGGAGTATTGGAGAATGAGCCACTACGATGAAATCCAACTCAAGAAGAAAAGTGATCTGAATAAGGACAAAAATCAGGCACACAAGCTCAAGTGCAGACCGTAGAATTCTATTGTGAAGGAAAATTAGCGGAGCTCCAGTGTAAAGTGCGGGCCGCACAATCCAAAGTTCAGAGAGATTAATTTCAATATCAAAAAGAAATGCGGACCGCACTATAATTGTGCGGTCGCAGAAACCAACTATGTGACCGCACTCAGGAAATGTGCGGTCTGCAGGAGAGCCCAGTGTGGCCGCACCCAGAATTTTATGGACCGCAGAACTTAATAGATGCGGCCGTAATCCAGAATTGTGCAGCCGCAGAATCAAATCTTGTAAAGAGCTGAAGAGAAGTGCGGACCGCACACAGAATTGTGCGGCCGCAGAACCTCTAAAAGGGCATTTTTGTCCGAAAATTTTAGCTTTGTATAAATAGACTTCTTTCACGAAATTAGAGTAAGTTTTGAATATTGAAAAGTCTCTAGCCGTTTTTCTTTACCTTTTTAGGCAACTTTAGCTTATATTGGTGATTTAACATTGAATTTTCATCTTTTAATCTTGCAATATGAGTTTTATCATCTTTTCTTCTTTATTTTCTTCTTTACCCACTATGAGTAGCTAGATTTTTAGCTAGGGTTATGACCCAACCCTAGTGTGTGAACCTAATGGGTATTTGATTTAGGGCTTGTTTATGGTTGGGTGTTTATTATTTAACCTTGTTCTTGCTTTAATTGTAGAATTAATGGTTGCAAACATTAGTTCATGCCTAATTGACTTGATCTCTACTTGATAAAGAGAGACTTAATCTAAGAAACCTTGGGTAATAAGAATTTGGGATGAAATCAAGGTATTGATAGTCCCAATTAAAGGGTTGAACCTAGAGATAGTAAAATCCGACTAGAGCATTTTATCAACTGTTTTATTCAATATCCATTTGGACTTGAGAAAGCCAAATTAGGCAAAACCACTCTCTTACTGGGAGGTATTGAGTGGGTAATGGTGTGTTGATAGCTATAATACACCCCGACCAACAAAACACGCTTTAAAGTTTACAACCCGTTAGGCAAATACCTAGATGAAGGTCATAGCCCTAGGCCTTTTACATTATTTGAAAACAACAACAAAAACAATATTCTCTAGTTTTATATCATAGAATTGCAAACCGTACCGTAATTTTAGAAGTAAAAACAAAACTATCTTTGTGAAAGTGCAATCAAGATACTTCACGTGCTTATTCCAAATATATACCACTAATCCCCTCTCAGCTCCCTATGGATTTGATCCCAACTCCTTGTTGGATATTGTTATTGCAATCGACCGTTTCACAACCCCGAATAGAGGTGTGACTTGGACGAGATCAATTTTTGGCACCGTTGCCGGGGATTTAAAAATGGATTTAGCTATATAATTGGTTTTTTGTGTGAATTATCTTCTTTTCTTTCCGTGTTACTAATCTTTTTGGTGAAACAATTGTAGGTGAAACAACGACTCTCAACAACAATGAGCCTCTCGGAAACATGTCATTGGGGGATGTGGACGTGGAAGATGATCAAGTTGAAGAGGTTCCTCTTGAACCTCAAGCAAATAGACGAGGCCGACCGCCTCAAGACAATGTTCCCCTTCTACCTCCACCTCCACCTCCACCAAGAGCAACTCCACACCAGGTGTTTCCGAATGAAGGATAGGCAAGTTCATAGTCCCGCCCCGCATTAGGGTGGGCAAATTTTAAATCACAAATGTTATGCTCACATTGCTAAAACAACGGGGATTCTTCACTGGGGCTCTGAATCAAAATGCATCCAAACACTTGAAGGGGTTTGTCGACACTTGCTGGGGGAGTAAACAGACAAATGTCTCTAAGGATACTTTAAGGTTGAGGATATTCCCTTTATCTGTACAGGGGAAGCCTTGGATTGGTTAGAAAGATTTCCAAACAATTCCATCCGTTGATGAATTGGTGGAGAAATTTATTTCCAAGTTCTCTTCTCTTGGGCATATGGCTACTCTTAGAGACGAGATTCTACCATTCAAACAAGAACCCAATGAGACTTTGCATGAGATATGGTAGAGATACCGAACTATGGTGAAAGAGTTCCCAAACAATGACATGAAAGAGGCTATGATTCAACAAACTTTCTATAGGGGGATCAATACTACCAATCAATACGTGGTCAACCAACTTGACGGTGGAAATTTCATGACAATGCCATATGCGGAAGCTTGTGATATCTTAGATGAAATGACGGATACTTCATCGACATGGAAAAGTAGAGCAAATGTTCCTTAAGGTGATCCAAATGTGATTCACCTACATAAATAATTGCATGATCATGGGAAAGTAATTGCCGAGTTGACCACCACAATGAATCAATTAGCCAAGGCTCAACTTCAAAAAGTTCAAGGTTCTAAGCAAGTCAATGCAATGGAGGGAGTAAATATGATGGTAAACAAGAGAAGGCAAAAGGGTTAACAAGTGCAAAACCGTGCGAAACATTATGTGCAAGAAGATAGTGGGTTTAATTAAGATGAATATTACAATGAACAAGAGGGGGAAGTACAATATGTGAACAAATTCCAAGGGAAAAGAAACAACTCTCAAGGCCCGAATCAAGAGCAATGGCGACCTTATGGTAATCAAGGGAATTGGAACTCTAGCAACCAAGGCAATTGGAATGGTGGTAACAACCAAGGTAATTGGAACAATCAAGTAAATTGGAATGGTCAAAATAGCCAAGGCAATTTGAGTGGCAATAGTCAAGGATGTTCGGGAGGAACAACCAAGGAGGATGGAACAATAACTAAAGAAATTGGGGGTTGGGCTTTCAAAGGCCCCCGATGTATCAACAACCGAGCAACCCGCCTCCTTATCCTTCCCATGGTCCAAGCTCTTCCAAAAATGATATGGGGTGAATTGAGAACATGTTCAAGCAAATGATGGATAATAATGCCGACTCCGATGCTCAATTAGCCTCTCACAACACTTCAATTCGCAATTTGGAAGTTAAATTGGGGCAAATCTCGCAAGCTTTAAACACTCGTCCTAAGGGGGCACTACCAAGTGACACGATGGTGAACCCAAATGTGGGAACAACACGGGACATGCCATTGCCGTGAATACAAGGAGTGGAAAATGTGGGGATGCACCCACCTCAAGTCAAAGGGAAATTGTGGATGATGAGCAAGTTCTACAAGAAGATGAGATTCCGAACAATGTGGTGCAAGGAAATGACGAAGTAAGAATTGATATTGATGACAATGTGGAGGAGACTCAAGAGGAAATGAACCCGTCTAGGGAGCACATTGTTGACATACCAAAACCGGTAATTCCAAAGGCTAAGGCACCAGTGGCAAGGCCTCCTCCTCTATACCCTCAAAGGCTTGCCAATAAAAATGGCAAGAATCAATTCAAAAAGTTCATTGACATGATGAAGAGTTTGTCTACTAATGTGCCATTGATAGAGGCTTTGGAGAAAATGTCCGGTTATGCAAAGTTTATGAAGGACTTGGTGACAAAGAAAAGGTTGATGAATTGTGAAACTATAAAGATGACTCATCAAGTGAGTGCAATTGTGCACTCAATGGCTCCTAAATTGAAAGATCCCGGCGCTTTCACAATCCCTTGTACCATTGGAAGGGCCGACTTTGCTAAAGCTCTTTGTGATCTTGGGGAAAGTATCAATTTGATGCCCTATTCAGTTTTCAAAGCTTTGGGAATTGGGCAACCAAGACCCACATCTATGAGATTACAAATGGCTGATCGTACCATGAAGAGACCGTTGGGTATAATTGATGATGTGTTAGTTTGTGTTGATAAATTCATTCTCCTGGCAGATTTTGTGATTCTTGATTGTAAAGTGGACTATGAGGTGCCTATTATTTTGGGTAGACATTTCCTTGCTAAGGGGAAGGCTCTTGTTGATGTTGAAGCTGATGAACACACTTTCCGGGTGGGTGATGAAAAAGTAGTTTTCCATGTGTGCAAATCTATGAGGAAACCGAATAGGAATTAAGTTTGTTCATTTGTGTAATTGGTGATCGATGTGATTATTGATGATACTAGTGCCACAATGAATGTTGATGATACATTGGAGGCTTTTTTGCTTAACCTTGATGATGACGAGAAGGATGGCTATGTGGAATGTGTGAATGCATTGCAAGGAATGGGGTCGTACACTTATGAACCCCGCAAATTGTCCTTGGATCTTGAAAATTGGAAGACTCCTCCAACAAATCCCTCAATCGAGGAGCCTCCCACTTTGGAGTTAAAGCCATTGCCTCCACATCTCAGGTATGAATTCCTTTGCCCTTGTTCTACTTTACCGTTATATTTTTTCCTCTTGTTTGACTAACGTGCAAGTATACTCACATTGGCGGTGCTACAAAAGAGGAAGAAAGATATCAGATGGACATTGGCAGATATTCGAGGTATAAGCCCCGCATTTTGCATGCACAAGATTATTTCGGAGGAGGATGCCAAACCCTCTGTTGAACATCAAAGGAGGATAAATGAAGCAATACCCTCTGTTTAACATCAAAGGAGGATAAATGAAGCAATACAAGATGTGGTGAAAAAGGAGATCATAAAGTGGTTAGATGTCGGGGTTGGTACCCTCTTTCCGATAGTTCGTGGACCTCTCCGATGCAATGTGTCCAAAAGAAAGGGGGCATGACGGTGGTTACCAATGATAAGAACGAGTTGATTCCTACAAGAATGGTAACCGGGTGGAGAGTGTGTATAGACTATCGCAAGCTCAACAAAGTCACAAGGAAGGATCATTTTCCACTTCCCTTCCTAGATCAAATGCTTGATAGGTTGGCCGGTCGTGCTTTCTATTGTTTCCTTGATGGGTATTCCGGATACAATCAAATTCTTATTGCTCCAGAAGATCAAGAGAAGACTACTTTCACATGTCTTTATTGTAATTTCGCATTCTCGGGGATGCCATTTGCATTATATAATGCACCGACGAACTTTTCAAAGGCGTATGATGGCTATCTTCACGGACATGGTGGAGGATTTCCTTGAAGTATTCATAGATGACTTTTCAGTGGTCGGGAATTCTTTTGATAATTGTTTGAAAATTTTGGATAAGGTCTTGGCAAGATGTGAAGAGACAAACTTGGTGCTCATTGGGTAAAATGTCACCTCATGGTTAAGGAAGGCATTGTCCTTGGCCACAAAATTTCAAAGAATGGTATTGAGGTCGCTAGGGCAAAAATAGAGGTGATTTCTAAACTTCCACCTCCAACATCCGTGAAAGGGGTGAGGAGTTTCTCGGGTCATGCGGGGTTCTACCGGCGTTTCATCAAGGATTTTTCCAAAGTGGTGAACCCCTAGTGTAAGATTTTGGATAAAATGCAAAATTCCATTTCAATGAGGATTGCATAAAGGCATTTTAATTGCTCAAGTTCAAATTGACAAGTACTCCTATTATCACCGCCCTGAATTGGAGCTTACCTTTTGAGCTCATGTGTGACGCTAGTGATGTGGCGGTCGAAGCAGTTTTAGGGAAACGTATCAATAAGATCTTTCATCTGGTCTAATTCTAGTAATACCATGAATGATTCTCAAGTCAATTACATTGTGACAAAAAACAACTCCTTGCTATTGTTTTTGCTATGGAGAAGTTCCGCCCGTACTGGATGGGTACAAAGGTGATTGTCCACACGGATCATGCGGCACTTCGGTACCTAATGAGCAAGAAAGATTCAAAGGTGAGGTTAATAAGATGGGTACTTTTATTGCAAGAGTTCGATCTAGACATCCAAGATTGCAAAGGCAGTGTAAACCAAGTGGCAGATCACTTGTCTCTCTTGGAGGAGGAGGGGAGGCCACATGACGGCCTTAAAATCAATGACTCCTTCCCTGACGAGCAGATTCTAGCCATTTCAATGACCGAGATGCCATGGTTTGCTGATTTAGCAAATTATCTTATGAGTGGTATTATACCAAATGATTTCTCTTCAAACCAAAGAACGAAGCTCAAATGGGATTGTTTTGACTACTATTGGGATGAACCTTACCTCTTCCGGATTTGTACCGATGGCGTTATTAGAAGATGTGTGCCGAAAGAGGAACACGTTGAAATTATTGGGGCTTGCCACTCTTCACCATATGGTAGTCACCATGGTGGAGTAAGAACGATGGACAAAGTGTTGAGTTGTGGATTCTATTGGCCTACTCTCTACAAGGACGCAAGATGTTGTGATGAATGTCAAATGGCCGGTGGGATTTCAAAGAAAAATGAGATGCCCCTCATCACCATCTTGGAAATTGGTATTTCTTATGTGTGGGGCATTGATTTCATGGGACTGTTTGTAAGCTGTTGTGTGAACACCTATATTTTGGTAGCTGTGGACTATGTGTTAAAATGGGTTGAGGCCATTGCTATACCCAACAATGAAGCTAGAAGTGTGGTGGAATTTTTGAAAAATAACATCTTTACAAGATTTGGTACTCCAAGGGCCATCATAAGTGATGAGGGATCACATTCTTGCAACAAATCTTTTGACACCTTACTCACCAAGTATGGTGTCACTCACAAAGTCAAGACCCCCTATCACCCTCAAGCAAGAGGACAAGTGGAAGTTCCCAACCGGGAGACCAAGAGTATTTTGTCAAAAAAATTGAATGCCAAAAGGACATATTGGTCAAACAAACATGATGATGCTTTATGGGCTTATTGAACAACATACAAAACATCGATTGGGATGTCTCCATACCAGTTGGTGTTCAGGAAAGCTTGTCACCTTCCAGTGGAACTTGAGCACAAGGCCATGTGGGCTTTGAAGAAGCTAAATCTTGAGTGGGATGTTTCCGCCAACTTAAGGGTGGACCAATAGAATGAGCTAGATGAGTTCCAGTACCATGCATATACAAGTTCTTCCTTATACAAGGAGAAGATGAAGTACCTCCATGACAAGTACACTTGGAACAAGGAGTTTAAAGAAGGTGATCTTGTGTTATTGTTCAATTCTCGATTAAGAATGTTTCCAGCAAAGTTGAAGTCTAAATGGAGTGGCCCTTTGACGTTGTGAGTGTGACACCCTTTGGTGCATTATACTTGAAGAATAAAAATGATGAAGTGTTTAGAGTCAATGGTTACCGGATGAAGCACTATTTGGGCAAAGTTGGTGATGGACATGTCGTGGCAGTGATTCACTTCAAGTGATAGATGGTAATTTGCATCGTGCGGCGACGTTAAATCAGGCGCTTCTTGGGAGGAAACCCGTGTTTCTTTTTCTTTTTCTTTTTCTTCTTTTTTAGATAGGTCTTGTTTTGTTCTAACTCATTTTGAAGTGTGTTGTAGGAATGAGAGTGCTTGGCAGGAACCGTGCTCAGTGAAAATGGCTAAGTGTGAAAAAAGTGCGGACCACACATTTATTGTGCAGACCGCACAATTTTGAAATACACAAGCAGAAGAGGATCTACTGCCGCACAATTCTTTGTGTGGCCGCACAACTGGAGATCAGAAATTGCAAACTATTTGAATTTATGCATGTCAGAGAAATGGCCAAAGTGCGCCGCACAAGGAAATGTGCGGTCCGCACCAAAATCTACGGCCGCACTAAAAAATGTGTAGACCGCAGATCGTCAAAAGGGTAACTGGTAACAGGTAAGGAGTGTGGACCGCATATAAAATTGTGTGGCCGCACTCAGCTTAGCATCTTTTCACTAGTCGAGCATTTTTTCACTAGTCGGTCAAACTATAAATAGCAGCCCTTCTCACACTGTTCAAACTTTACACACTCTGAACACTTAACACAAAGGCAAGCACAGTGCACTCAAAATTGATTCAAGCATCTCACACTCATTTCATCTTCATTGATTCTTCCTTGAATCACTACATCACTACTAGGTTTAATTCATTTTCAAAATTTTCAATTTATTTTGTTCATAATTAGTTAATTATTTTTAGGCCTAATGTCAAATTCATCATCATTTGTGCTTAAAATTGAGTGGGTATCTTCCTATTTGTTAATGGATAAGCTATGTATCATGCCTAGATTTCTAATACCATGTCTAATTTTTGCTTGAATGAAAAAGCCCTAAGTTAACTGTCGTTTGCATTTGAATTGTGTAGCCGCACAAGAAATTGTGCGGTCCGCAGATCATTAGGCTATGGAAAAATTTTGAGCATTGATTGTGTGGACTGCATTCAAAATTGTGCGGTCCGCAGAAACTGAACTGCGGCCGCAGAAAAGTGTGTGTAGCCGCAGATCGATCAACTCTCTGACTTCAGAGAGTTGTATCTTTTGAGATTGAATTGTGTGGCCGCACTCAAGATTGTGTGGACCAAACTCGAATTGCGCCGTCTCACTTAAAATTGTGCAGACCGCAGATCAGCTACTGTGGCCGCACTTCCAAAATTGTGCGGTCAGTACAAGCCTATCTGCGGCCGCACTCAAAATTATGCAGACTGCAGTTCCTCATCCTGTACACTGTTTTGTCTATAGCTGTTTGATATTCTGGATTTGAACTTTAACTGACTCCTGTTTCTATGTCTTTCAAACAATGGTTAGATCACGGAGGACGCAATGATACATCCAAGGGGAGGGGTGAACTCTCCCGAGGCCGAGGCAGGGGTACCCTACCACTCGATGCAAAAAGGGATTTCCAAAAAGGCAACTGTAGGGTGAGGTAGGGCTGCAGAGCCCTCAGAATCAAGTTCATATATCCCGTCTAGGGAAGAATTAGAGGGACACTCTCTTGAAGAACGACCTGATGCCCAATCTCAGACACAACAATTTCCAGGAGATACCAGCTCCGAAATGAGCCTTCCACCTCAACAAGCACTTCTGAGGGTTCGGAAGATGGCAGCCAGGGTTCAGAACTCTCATCTACTCACACCCCTGCCAAACCAGTCACAGTTGATAATGATGATGATGATATTCCGAATGACCGTCAAAGGGGTGATACCAGAGTTGCCGGCCTCGAGAGGTCTAAAAAGAAGGAAATTTGGGAAGATAGATTCATGAGCCTGACTGCTTTTACCAGGTTCCGAGAGTGGTGGCCTCAGAGATCGCTTACACTTGAGCGTCAGTTCATTTTGAATGATTTGGATAGATACAATCGAAATGTGGCAAAGCAGTTCAGGGAGAGAAAATGATGGACATGGTTCACTCAAAGTATGGTGGATGCCAAGAAGCACCTAGTCCAGAGATTCTACGCCAATGTGGAACACATCAAGAAGGGGACTAAGGGGACTAAGGTGACTAAGGTGAGAAATTTGAAAGTAAGATTTGATCAGAGCACCCTGAACACCTCTTTGGGGCTCGAGGATGTGGAGCCGGTTCAGTATTTAGAGAAGTTTGCAATCGGTGATGTGGATCTCTCTTGGTTAGCTGAGATACAGTAGATCCATGACCACCACCACCATAGATCACAACAGGGGTTCCCATTCAGCGGGCCACCCTCAACTTTGAGGCAAAAGGTGGAAAACATTTGTGTGTGCAGTCGCATAGACCCGAGCCAGAATGAGAAAAATCTCTCAGTCCCTCGGACAGTCTTAGTTTCCTCCATCATGGTCGGGTACCCAATCAATGTGAGTGCCATCATGTCGGCCAACATGTCACTGGTTGTCAAGCAGGGTGAGAGCTCCTATCCGTATCCCAACACTATCACAGAGTATCTCATTGATGCGGGGGTGGAGCCCAAGAGTTTTGATACGAAGGTTAGGGCTAAGAAGCCCTTCTCCTGGTACTCTCTGAAGGACCCAAGGAACCCGAAGAACAAGGATAAGTCGCCTACTACCGTAGGCCAGTCTGATGAGCCATCTGTGGTAGTTGCAGATTCAGCTGCCATGTCTTCTACAACAACCATGCCTTCCACAACAGTTGGGCATTCCACTGAGACAACTGCCATGCCTCCACCTCCATCTTTAGGGCCACTAGTGTCAGTGCCTTCCTCCTCTACTTATCAGCTCTCTGCGCTGCGAGTCTCAACAACTAGATGCAGACAGCTACTGCAAAGCTGTCTGACCTATCCAGTGCTTTTGCAGCACAAGCTTCTACCCAGCACCCCAGATTCCTTTGTCAATGGAGGAAAATTTGAAGAAGATATTAGAGAATCAAAATACCATCATGGATACTTTGGTGGCACATTAGGGAGAAATTGAGGAGATTGGGAAGCAGGTGAAAAAGATGAGGAAATCCCAGGCTTCAAGAAAATCAGTTGACAAGTTGAGACGAGAGGTGACCAAGATAGCAGTAATTGGTGATCTTCCATTTGACTTACTGATGGAGACAGATCCATCAGTACCAGCAGACCCATCAGCACCAGTGGCACCAACTGGCCAGACTGAGGAGCCAGACCTCGCTACCCACACTACTGAGGTACAAATGTTCACCAACCCAGCTACTCCCCGAGCAGAGGATGGTGAGATCCAGTTGTAGGAGCCTGAGGGAGATGATGCTGCTATGGACACTGAGACCACATGGGGAGTCTTCTCTACTCTTTCCCTTCCTTGTTTTTATTTTGTTAAGCATTAAGGACAATGGTTATTATTATTCAGAGGGTGGAGTCTATTTTGATTTGACATTTGACATTGGCCTGTAATAATTGATGTTTTCTTCTTTTTATTTTCATTTTGTACATATTTTTCTCTTTCTATTGATATATATATATATATATATATATATATATATATATTCTCTTTCCCTTTCTCAGTTTTATATTCATTTATGGTTTTAGTAGTTTACTTTATAGCTTCTTTATTTTGTTTTCTTAGTCAATGTTTAGCCTAATAGCTTGTAGTTACTCTTTATGTTTTAATGATCAATAAGCCTTTGATTTTCTTAATGCCACGGTTCTTTCCAAAGGTGCTTTTTGTGTGAACCAGGTGACACTTCCCAATGATGGATGGCGTGACAACCTTCTTAAGGGAATGAGTCTATTTTTAATGCTTAGGTAAGAATAGTAGTAATAATGAATAAGAGAGTCAAGCATCCTTTCGAGGAACAGATTTTGAGGTTTTCGCCATTGTTATGAAAAGGAAAGGCTCGGGAAAGATGAAGAAAGAAAGAAAGAAAGTTGAAGGATTAGACTTGAGAAGAAGATGAGTAAAATTTTTTGCAAAGGACCTTGAGTAACGTGGGTAAAAGTGCTAAATAGTATTAAAATCCCGAGGATACGAGGGTAGAAGTTTGATGTAAAGTGAAAATGAACAAAGGATGGGGTATTTATAGGAGTTCAGCGATGCTTCGCATCCAGGGACAATCGACCGGCAACTGACATGCATTTAATGCCATTATGACATGATTGACGAGACGTTTTTGGTGTTTTGTCGTTTCTACCGCGATGTGTCTAAGCGAGAATCGGAAGCTCATGTCGTTTCTTGTCATTTAATCTTCGAGAAACGAGGGGACTATCTGTATACGGGTAAAATCGAGCTCATGGTACATCCCGGTCTCCGACAAAATAAGCCAAGCTCAAGAATGATGTCAAGGGCTGAAGTCGAGGGGTCAGTCTCATCGAGTCAGAATTCGGGGGCATGACGCCCGACCTCGAGAATTTTGGGGTCACGGTTTGAAATCCGTCCTAGCTTTGAGTGACTTCGAAGAACATTGTCGAGCAATCTAGCAAGGCCAACCGAAGGCTGTAATATCCGTGACCGACCGGAATTACAGTGGGGACCTCGGCACATATCGATAAAGAACCAGAGATCAGTTAATTAGAGGATTTTTTTTATCTTTTATAGAGGTTTACCTAGAGTAAGATTCCCCACTATATAAAGTAGGTCTGATAATTCATTAAACAGATTGTAACACGCAATTCAAAACAATATAATATTATTTTCTCTGTTATTAATTCTCTCTTTCTTTCGTTCATCAGTGTTAGACTATAGCGAGTCCGGATCGAGGGCAAATATTTCAGTAAGGCTGGAACTATCTTCCTCGTGTGGTGCATCCAAATAATTTGGACAACTAACTGCAAACTCAAGGACACTATCCCCTTAATTCGCTAGATGAGATTACTACGCTTATTTTACCTAAGTTGTCTAGTCGCTGAAGCTTAAGTTGAGAACATAATAATATCTTAAGAAAATGTTAATCGCCGAAGCTTGAGTTGAGATCTTAAAAAAGATATTTTAGCGCCCGTGCAATTCAGATATTATAGGTTGTGGAGCTGAAGAAGGAATTTCGCCGATCAGGTGGTTGTACCTCGAGAACCAACAATTAGTGGTTTCTCAACATCGGTCCCATTAGAAAGATGAAAAATATTAAGGGTATTATTTGTCAATCATTGAAGAGCAAGGGTTAAACTGAAATTTACTTTTGTATTTGCTATTATGTTACATGGTAAAAAATTAATTCTAATCCACTCAGTTGTAAAATAACAGACCTCTCTGTCTTTACTATTGAAATAGCAGAGCCATACCTATTCTTGATTGGCAACCCGGTAAGATCTTCATTGATTCCATGGTTTCCTCTTCCATGATTGTTAAATAATTTTCCTTCTCATTTAATCTATTTTTCCTTTGTATGAATTGGTAATTGTTCGACTTAGTATTCTGTGGATCACCCAGTTGGTGTTCTTCTCTTCAATATTGATTTCCTTCTTTTTGAGTTTTGAAAAAAGGGAATCACGCAAAAAAGTTATAGGGGAAAACATTAATCAATTAGCAGCTGCTAAAACTGTGTCAAACGAAATGGTTGCGGAGTTTTTGGATATTAGACACTAATATTCCGTGCGGTTGGGAGGGGTTGGTTGGTGTGGAGATGTTTGATCAATAACAACCCAGAAATTTTGGTTTAGTGGACAACTATTCGACAATTTTGATTTATTTAGCACATTTTTTTCCAAGAACTCATCAATCAGAACTGCTGCTGCTCTCTAGTTCGGGAGTTGATTCAGGAGATTGATGAATACTGGATAAAGGTTACAATTTCGCATTAATTTGACTATTGAGTTGTGGAGTTCCTATTTAAGGAATTAAAGTCTTTACAAGAGTTTAGACCTCTTGGGAGCTTCAAATAGTTTGTCCCAAACCCAATGGCCGGCTTAAAAAGAAGTCGTGGTATGATGAGTCCTCTAACACAGATAAATATTTTTGAATTGGAATGAATTAGGGCCGAATAGAGTGGCAAGGATGTAAATGATTCATATAGCCAATAAGTTTGGGATTGACGTGTAATTGGTTCACAAGAGTTTGATCTCATGGCCTTCAAGGCCAACATCTTGGTGAGATGTGCATTGTGAACACAATTTCAGATCGTTAATTCCATATACTTATAGAACCATTCCTGCAAGGATATTAAATGAAAATGGTATAAGGCAAGTTTACACAGTTTTGGTGTTTAGCGATGTTCTGAGCTCATTCACTACATTTCAGCTGCTCTCTAGTTTAAAAGTTGAACCTGTAGTTTTGTGGGTACTGATAAAGTTGATTTACATTAATCCCTCTGCCGGAAAAGTTAATGTGCCATCTTGTGCTCAACTTTTAAGTTGTATCTGTATTTGTCAATTGCAACTGGTAACTAACTGATCGAGAATAGAACTTCACTTCATGAATTCTTACTTATAAAACCTTTTTAAGAAGTATATCTAGCAGAATTGTTATTTGGAATTTGGTTCCAAATTTCTATACATTTTGGAACATAAATAATATGACCTTTACTAAATGATGTAGTGCAACTTGAATGGTGATTGTTCATAGATCAAAATGGAGATGTTTTAGTTTTTTCCCCTAAAACGCCAATGTAAGCTTGTAGGTTTTACAATGCAGGAATTTCTAATCTAAAGTGTTTGAGCTGTCATCGGAAGAGGGTATTGGAATTTGCAACACTTCAGTCTAATTTTTTTCAAGTGTGTCTTGATTTTCTTCTGTATTCATGTACAGTTACTGATTTATTAGTAACGACTGATATGCCACATATTCCAGAACCCCTAAATTTTCTGAAAGTTCAAGCTATTTCAAGGAAGAAAACAAGAAATGAATCAAGCTCTGGATTCATATAGGGGGCAAATTGAAGCTCTAATGCGTGCAATGTCCGTAGCAAAAATCATAAGAGAAGATAAGGATCCTTGTATGATTGAAGAGGTACTAAACCATGAATCCTAGCCCTTCTAGTTTTGTTTACCTATCCTTATTTGTTTCCTTGTACTTCTTAGGGTCTCTATTTAGGGTCCTTTGGAGCTGCCAACAATAAAGATGCACTCAAAAGCTTGAATATAACTCATATTTTGACGATTGCCAGAGATTTAAATCCGTCTTATTCAAATGAGTTTGTGTACAAAGTCCTTACTGGTAGGAAGTCTCTAACTTTGTTTGATATAGCTGACTTGCTTTGGATATGTCTTGAATATATGCACGTGATGAGAAAATCTGCATCTCCTTTTTATATAAGTCAATGACTAATGCGCTGTCCATCTCTTACATGGTCTGTTATGTAAAAATATTCAGCAACCACTATACTAAGAAACTAGAAAACAGGAAATACCATACCACACCGTCAGTTGTCCACACTAGTGTTGCTGCTACACTGTGTTTTCCTTCATGTTACCTGTCTTTTGTTTTTGTTTGTAGTGGTCCTACATACAACAACAACATACCCACCGAGATCCCACAAGTGGGGTTTGGGGAGGGTGAGGTCTATGCAAACCTTACCCTTAGCTTGTGTGAGGTAGAGAGGTTATTTCCAATAAACCCTCGGCCCAAGAAAAGCATTTTCGAAACAGGGTTGAAAAATACAAGAGTAAAAAAGCTATGATGAAAATGCTGAAGAAAAGAGAAGTATTGACAGTAAAAATAGTAAAGATAATCAAAGTAAAAGAAACAACAGTAGTAAATAAATTGAAGAATAAGATAATAACAAAATAATAATAATAATGATACGTAGTGGTCCTACATAATTAGTAAGAAAAGGTTTCTGCTTAACTATCTAATTTGGAGAAGCAAAGGACTCTTGTATAGCAACATAAAGTACAACTTTTCCTACCAGAGCCTGGACTATGAGCCCGTTTGGATGGGCTTGTTGTAAGTGGTTTTTAAACCAAAAACCATAAGTTAGAAATTCTAGCTTTTGGCTTTTGGCTTTTTTTTGTCATTTTAGCTTAAAAACAAGTGCTTAAAAGCACTTTTTTACTTTATCCAAACACTACAAAATGACTTAAAAGCTATTTTGACTTAAAAGCACTTAAAATAAGCCAATCCAAACGGGTTCTATGTCTTTTTACCTCCCGTACCAACTGCAGTGTAAAATTTCTTCCTTATGATAATGTCTAATTATAATTTTTATGCTTCACCTTCATTTCATCTACAAAGTAAAGATTAGGACTATTCAATTTACCTTATCAAAAAATAAAATAAAATTATAACTTCTTAATTCAGTAAAGATAAACTGAGGCCTTCTGCCTCCATGTTTTCTTAAAAATTTCTCTTTCAATGAGATTGATGAATGATTTATTTGTATTTTCAACTTTTTGCAAATTTGAGACAGTTCACGACAGAGATGATGTAAATATTTCACATTACTTTGAGGAATGCTTTGATTTCATTGAAAAAGCAAAAGGAAAAATTGAAGAAGCAAAAGGACAGGGTGGCGGTGTGTTGGTGCATTGCTTTGCAGGCAAATCCAGAAGGTGATTTCGAGCATCTTTGCCTGGATCAAAATCATGGGTTCATATGTGGGAAAACAATAAAAAAGCGTAGTGTGTAATACTATAATGTCTCTTAGTAAATTTGTACAAGATTTTAAGCCAAAGTAGCTGCTCTCCAGCTTGCTTTGCTACATATAACTAAAAGAAAATTTCATGACTAATCCTAGTGGGTCACGAATAGAAACCTTGATATTTCATCTTCAGCTTGATACTGTAACTAATGCAGTATTATGGAGCTAGCTTCCAACCCCATCTTTCCGTAGATATTTGTATTTTTATTTTTGTTGCTTTGAGAAAGGGGTGGGTTGGACGACATTCGTCCTGGATTAGCAAAGTGCCTATGATATTTTTTCTTCTTTTTTGACGTTTGCATTCACTCTGAAGACCAAAATCTTTAACCTGGATATGCAAGTTTTTCCATGTTCCTTGCATCTTTCATGTTTTGCTTGGCAAAACTAATGTACAGGTGTAATTCTTCCAAGTTAAAACGTTGAAAGAATGAACTGCTATTATCAATATCTTAATGATACACTCATTTATGTTTCTCAATTTCATGACTAATCCTAGTAGGTCAAGAATAGAAACCTTGATATTCCATCTTCAGCTTGATACTGAAACTAATGCAGTATTATGGAGCTAGCTTCCAACCACATCTTTCCGTAGATATTTGTATTTTTATATTCTTTGCTTTGAGAAGGGGTTGGCTTGGACCACATTCGTCCTGGATCAGCAAAGTGGCTATGATGTTTTTTTTTCTTCTTTTTTTGACGTTTGCATTCACTCTGAAGACCAAAATATTTAACCTGGATATGCAGGTTTCTCCATGTTCCTTGCGTCTTTCATGTTGTGCTTTGCAAAACTAATGTACAGGTGTAATTCTTCCAATTTAAAACGTTGAAAGAACGACCAGTTATCGTCAATATCTAAATGATACGCTCATTTATGTTTCTTTTGATGGATTTTGGAAGGGTATCTGTGTAGCGTTGTTTCTTTGTTGTAGGTGAGACACTCCGGTTACTTTATCATCTGATCTCTATGAAATCCCTCGTAGCAATAGTAATTTTATCATCATGTCATGCAATACCTTCAGCTTGACTTCTTTATTACAAGTGCAAACCAAAAAGGTTTATGTGGTTTTCTTGTTATGAATTTGGTTACTTGGTTAAATTTTAATATGAAACCTTTTTTTACCCGTATGTCTTCCTATTCATATTCAGCAATCTGCTTCTTGCCCTCTTTTAGTTGATTTTATGTGGTCTGGATCTTGGGTTGGCTTCAGTAAATTGTTTGTCTTAATAAGACTAGAATCAGTTATCTCTTTATAGTATAATATTTATGTCGTATTAAACTTACCTATTTCCTTCTTATAATATACCATATCCTTTAATCGACATTTCATGAACACCAGTGACAATGGAAATAAGAAATAACTTTCTACAACTTAAATTTGTCTTGTTTGCTTTTCCTGGTGTTCCTTTTTGTATAGTGAGATCACTTTTTTCTTCAGTAGATGTATTAATTATCCAATATTTTGTCAAGTAGTAACAATTGACAACAACTAGTTTGCTGTTTCTCAGTTCTCATTACCAACAATGTGAAGCGGTGATAGGAGAAAATCTCATATGATTTCGTTTGTTCTATGCTTTTGCAGTGCAACCATAGTCATCGCTTATCTGATGAAAAAACATGGTATGAGCCTGTCTGAAGCTTTTCAGCTTGTTAAGAGTAAACGACCAGTTATTTCTCCCAATGCTGGTTTTATGATACAGCTGCAAAATTATGATAAAACCCTTAAAGGTACAGCTTTTTGTTCATTTGGTAGTTTTACTCGCATGATCTAAGGTTAAAAAAGTTCTAGTTATCTGAGTACTGTGATGCCATTATCATGTTGCATCTTTGATGATTGGTGATGAAAAATGAGGATTAGCTATGTTTTTTTTGAGAATGGTAACATGTATATATATGTCAAAGAAAGAAGGATTAGCTATGTTAACAAACTTCTGAATTATGTTAAATTTTCATTTATATAGTTGTGAACTAAAATCAAAATACAGCCGGCACATTTATCAAAACCACAGAAAGAAAAAGAAACAAAGTACAGCCGGCAGTTCCCTAGATTGTACCTAGCAAAACAATGTTGCGTTGTTCCAATTCAACAACCACGAGTTTTCCAGACAATCAAATAAACTCCCCAGTGAAACAACCGGTGCTAGTTACTTTTGTTCTGTGAAATCATTAGCTCGATCCAATAACAATAAATCTCTTAAATCTAAGGCATGCATCATGAGTCACATGTACATGCAGCCTTTTCTGGGGTTCATACAAGAAGGAATGAGTTGGCCCACAGTTCATATTTTGCTGCTTAAGTTGAGGTACTCCCTCTCAAACTACAAATCCTCTCCCCAATTCCACGTGCCTTCGTAACATCACCCCAAGTGAAATCAGAAGTTTTCTCAAATACTTCTTCATCTGCATGATCTTCCGGGACTCCAGTTAGCCATTTATTAGCATCATCAATGTTGTCCAAACCAATTGGATCAATTATATTGCTAGCTTTGTAACGACGTCTCAATGTTCTATTGTACTTAATGAAGACTAGATCATTGAGACGCTTCAAGGTTAGTTTGTTCCCCTTTTTGGTATGAATCTGCAAATAATAAGTAATTAGTAAGATTATGACAATTGAGATATAATTTAATTATCTCAATATACTTAATCTTTCTTCTTAGTCCTTACATGTTCAAGCACACTCCAATTCCTTTCACACTCGGATGAGCTACAAGTTAGACTTAGAACCTTGATGGCAAACTTTTGTAATTCTGGGGTGGAATGGCCATATTGCTTCCTCCATTCAACTGTAGAAGAAGAACAAATATTCAAAACATAATATTTATAAAGAAATAACCAAATTCAAATGTGATGTACTTCCTATATACAGGAGCGTATCTACATGTAAGGGACAGGGTGGTACGCCACCCTCAAGCTTTGGCCGAAACTATGCAATAGTATGTATACATGCATGTATATATAGAAGGAATGTATACAAATACTTTAAGTGGCACCCGCAGTAACAAAAAGGCTCAAGGTGCCACTGGCAAGGCACTGCCACGTTCACCTAAATGGTGGGGGTTCGAATCTAGCCAAGCTCACTTTAAAAAAGTTTTTTGTTTGGTGCATTTAAGACAATTGCAGGAGGATCGTTTGTTTCTTCTTTCTTTTTACTTAATTGCTCTTTTTTGTTTATTAATAGGTCCTATTGCCTTTTTCTTTGATGTTATTAGTTTATTTTTATTCAAAGAAATCTCCATTGTTGCACTTTCCTAACTCTTCCGTGATTTATCAATAGATAAAGAAATAACTGTTTTCTCTAGGACCACAACTCTGAAAATCTATTTGCAGAACAAAAAAAAAAGTTAAAAAAGGAATCCTTGAATAAGTTATCGTTTTAATCAATCATGAAAGTTTATTTTTTTTGTCAGATTGCTCTAAAGTAGGACAATTATATATAATATAGAGTGAGTTAATTTTTATGAAAAATATAAATTGAAAAAGTCCGTAAACTTACTTAATATTTAGAGTGCTTATTAGTATAAGTTTTTGCCTTAAGTATCTAAATATAAAGTGATAACGAGTCTTTTTTCTTGTACAAAATGCATAATCCAGTTGAATTTTTATGTTTTTTTTTTCAAGTGATCATAATTATTACATAATCTTTTTGCTCGATCGATTTGTTTATATTAACTCCAAAGACGAATAACCCGAACCGAAACCCGAATAGATCAAACCGATTAAATTTATACCCTGTAAATTGTAATATGATTACGTTCAAAATTTTTGGCACCCGAAGCCTCTAAATCTTGGATCCGCCTCTGCCTATATACCCTAGATAACCCTCTTAATTTCCGTTGCTACCATCGCAATCAATCTCAACCACTTCCGTAAATTGATCCCTCAGGTCAAACTTGCCAGTACCTTAATGAATCATGTGACTTGGTAAAGCCTTCATCTTCTTGCTGATGTACATAGTAGTTTTATGAAATCTCATGTTGCTGTAGCAGGCATATAGATTTTTACTGGGGGATTCTTTCATCACAACAATTTATTACAGTCTATTGAAATATATCTTCGAGTTCAACCTTCGCCATATTTTCTTTATTTGACAATCTTTCTGTCTGTTCCAAAGAAATAGTGAAAGGGTTGGTCTTTAGCTGCTCATGTTCCTCCACATTCGTGAGATACTTAGAAGCACATTCTCCCATAAGCTAAAATTGCTATTTGTGGTTTCCCGGTTTCCTTTTTTTTTTATAACCGTGGTGTCTGGCCCAGCTTGCTCGCACCTCGACTAATACTAGAGGTACCTTCTATCTCCCACCAGCACATAACAGGGTAACTTTCTCCACCGAGGCCTGTAAGCTAGTTATTGGTATTGTGAATATTGGTTATGATGGACCCATTGCCTGGGACTACGATCACGCTTTTTGCAGATGTATTTGGTTTGGTTAATCCCCTACTTGATGACACAATGGTGAAATCTTTGGAGTTGACAAGATCTAGGCATTCTACCTTCTTGTTCTAAAAAATGGACTTCTTCATGCTACATGAGTTTGCTTGGCTAAAGAAGTAGCAGATAACTTGTCTTCTAGGTATAAGTAGGTTGAATGCAGTAGTAATTCTGCCCAATGGAGTGAAGGGACAAATCTACAGTTCTGGTCTTGAATGTTATGTGATTAGGTAAACAGTTATTCTGTGGCTAACTTCTTCTTCTTCTTCTTCTTTTTTTTTTCTTTTTTTTTTTTGTGAAGAAAAAATATTATTAATCACCACGAACATAATACAATTTGAAACTCCTCATGACTTGCAAATCTAGGTATACCTGCCAGGTAGGGCTACCTAAAAGACTTCGCAAGTTGCAAAATTACTATATCTCTACATTAAAGTATCCTATCTGTATAAATTTTCTATCCATTCTCTATCTCTATTACTCTGCCTTTTATCCAAAACCGTATGCATTTGTACCTTGCACTCCTATTTGATCTGTTCATAGACTGTCTTAGGTCGAGGGACCTTGTGATGCCATAAGGCTGCATTCCTAGCCTTCCATATATTACAGATCAGTGCAGCCAGGATGGCCACCATTTTCGTTTGACCAGTCTTGCCACCCTGCAATATCACCTGGAGATCTGTTTATTATATGCCTATCCTCATCAAATTTAGTATTTCCTGCAGACACGCTCTCGAGAACTGATATTCAAAGAACAAGCGTACCACAGATTCTGTGTTTCCACCACATATCAGGCAATTACTATCTTGACCGATCCCTAGTCGAACCAATCTTTCTTTGGTAAGCAATCTTTTGTACATTGCTAACTAACAGACAACTATGATTTGGGATATCTACCTTATTTCCATATTCATCTTCCTCCAACCCAGTCCTCCAGGCATCCCTTCCTCTGTTTGTACCCACTACTGATTGAGTACCTCCTTCTCTGTGTAAGCCACCCATTATTCACATATGGTGCAGCAAACTTGTCTTTGATGGAGCAGAGTATCCACCAGCAACAGTCCTGTGGATGAGAGTATTGCCACCAAGCTCTCCCTTTTATGTATATATGATTAATCTATTTGACTCATAGATTGTTAGTCTTTTGTGCTATATTCAAACATATTTAGCCACAACAGCCTCATTCCAGATTATGCAGTCAATGATTCTCAGTCCACCTTCCCTCTTAAGTCTACAAACCAAGTGCCATGCCACTAGGGGGGCTCTATTAATAACCGTCTTACCATCCCATAAGAAATATCCATCCTTCAAAACACTCCTAGGAAGTATGAAATTCAAGACCAGTAACTGTGGATATGCAGTAGCACTGAATTGACCAGCTGCACTCTTCCTGCATAAGGTGTCTGGATCCCGAGCCTCACTCTTGTTGTAAGCTTCTCAATTAGCATCTCACAATCAACCATAGAGATCTTCCTTGATGATATTGGTATACCAGGATACCTAAAAGGTAATGATCGTTTTTGGTACACTGTCAGTTCACACAAGTCTACCACACAGTGAGGCTCCATATTGGCACTGAAGATGTCGGATTTGTCTGCATTAGTGTTCATACAATATGCATTCGAAAAAGTTCTCAGCCCTCTCAGCATTAGCATCAGAGACTGAAAATCTCCTTTACAGAACATCAACATCAGTACGTCATCTGCAAACCATAGGTGATTTAGATTTTGTCCTCTGCATTTGGTATGATACCCAATTCCTTCCTCGCCTGCTTCCATGTTCATTATCCTTGTGAAGTATTCCGTGCATATTACAAACAACAAAGGAGAAATTGATTACTCTGTCTTAGATCCCTCTTCCTTTTAATGCAAACTATACAATCCACCATTTAAAGATATGGTGTACTGTATAGTTGAGATACATGTCATAGTCCATTTAATAAATTCCATGGGGAAATTCAGTGCATGCAACATCTCCTCCACAAATCACCATCCAGCTGAGTCATAGGCTTTCTTGAGATCACTTTTGATCAAACAACGTTTTGTAATCTGCAGATATTCAACATTTTCTATCCGAAGTTTCTCTCATTTTCTTGAACTCATTAGTTGGGCTTGCAAATTCATCATTTTACTATGTTTTCAGTTCATTTTATTTCTTGCCGTCTTTTCAAAATGCAGATCTGAGGACTCCAAATGCACATGAGGAAACTCGGTCTTTACTCTCCTAGTCTGATGCAGTTTGATCCATTCTGTAGCCGCCATTATAGTTACGCTGTGATGTAAAGTACACAGCGCGATATCTTGTTAATTGAATTTAACAGTAAGAATTGTTTGATAAACAATGATAATGAATTGATAATTCCATTGAGAAAGCTACTGTGCCTAGGCAGACTGTTTGACGATATTCTTTCACCATGGCGAATTTTAATTTTTTTTTTATGTTGGTATATATTTCTTTCATATTCTCCATTTATTTTGTTCAAGAATAGTCTTTTTATTAAAATATAAAGGTCAACTTCTTTTAATGCATACGAACAGCACTTGCTCCCATTCTAGTTTTGCACCAAAAAAGGAAGATCTAATGATACAAATATTAACATTAAACTCTAATCTTTTCAATCATGCCAAGTCACTCTACAACGATATACGAAACGGAGCAATTGGTAAAGCCCCCCCCCCCCCCAAAAAAAAA